>PVJX010004374.1:0-95584 GCA_004027295.1 Dolichotis patagonum
GTATGGACAGCTGTTTTGAGAAGAATGAGAGACACTATGACAGCCATTCTTGGCTTCCCTAATGTCTGGTCTTGAAGACCTGAAATGCCCTCCTCGTCCTGCTCAGATCAATTCCATACTAGGTTGTTTCATGTGAATTCCCTGTATGTGACAATATGGACAACTATTTGGAAGAAAACAAGAGTCAATATGATAGAGAATGAATATCTCCGATTGTCTAGTTTTGAAATTTTTGTCTCTTACATTACTTTCTTGTGATCCACTCTGCTCTGTTTTGTTGTGTTTAATTCTACCCTTTTGATATAATTGCATGTATATTTGAGTTGGTAAGATGGATGACCATACTGTTTTTGTCAGATTGTAGAGCAGAACTGTTAACAGTCTCACTGTTTGAATGTCTACTTTACATGTTTTAACTTTGTAAATTGAACAACTATTTCCAAGAAGTCAGTATGTAATTTGTCAAGCAATAATTTCTTAGGTTTTTTTGTTGTTGTTCTTTGCCTTTTCTCCTTGGAATACTGTATTGTTGCTACCCTTTATTCTGTTTTGTTTTGTTTTGTTTTTTTCTCTTTAAATAAAATTATTTTTTAAAAAAATCTGGTCAAACAGACACAAAAATAACAACAAAAATTTTTCATTAAAATAGGCCATGGAAACCCATATCTGTCATACACAGCTTTATCAAAATTTCATCTTAGTGGCTTAAACAGATATGAAATGATGTAAAAGTGAATCACTGTTATCAGTCTTTTGAATGTAAATCGCCTCATTAAGATCAACAGCTATCACAAGAACAAAGATAAATCTTAAAAACAATGTGATTTTATACCAATGTTATGTATTATACATATTATGAACATCTTTTTCCTACTTAAAATCTGCATTTGTTAATCTCCAAAAAATAAAAATACTTATACACTCAAGTAACGTTTCTGTGACCAAATTCTCCATTTTGAAAAGTTCATGTAAACAAAGAAACACTCAAGAATGAATCAATAAATGAGACTTTAAAAAGGAATCATCAGGGGCTGGGGGTATAGCTCAGTGGCACAAGCGCCTGCCTGGCAAGCATGAGGTCATGAGTTCAATCCCCAGTACAAAAACAAAAAGAATCATCAACATCCAAGAAAATCAAGGAAGGCAGAAAAAAGATACATCCACAAAGTAAAATCATATTAACAGTCATTTTTCTCTGCTTCTTTATCTTTTCCTGACTCCTTAACAATGTCATTTACTCTAAAAGCCAAGAAATACTCAATGTTTACAGGCATCACTAACTTACAGACAAAAAACTGTTCAACACTTAACTTCATAATTATTACAGTTTACATATAACCTATTTTTATACAGAAATTCATATAATCTGGCAAACTTAAGTGTTTGCCTGTTTGCCTGTTAATATTACCTATCTATTCTATATAAAAATTGAGAAAGTTTTTATAAACCAGGGAAGCTAAAAAGTAAGCTTTGTTGTATTTAGTACATGCCAAAGAAATATTTTTTGTTTTCTTCCTGAAAAAGCAGTAAAAACAGATAACGACAACAATTAAATGTCATTTCCCAAGCTCTGTGGGCCTTTCCCAATAAGCACCAACATAAGAGACTTATTTCACCATTTCTACAAATAGAATGCTGTTACATTTGCCATTGTTCAGACGAGGAACATTAAACCATAGGAAGTCATGAATTCATGTCTCACAATAGAATAATTGTGAACCTTTGTTAGCTGTTATAAAATAGTTTGTTAAAAACTACATGAAATGAAGTAACATTACACACTATTTCATGCAAAAGCAGGTGTGTACACACAAATGCAGATGTGCCTCTTTAATAGAAGGCACAATCTTTAAAGTTGTGTGTCATTCAATTATATTTTAAATCTATAAGAAAATGTGTGCCCACCAATAATACTATCTTAATGAAACTTATGTTTATAATTTTAGGTGTTTAAAATTTATTATTCTTAAAGAGAGGTCAATTTGCATGCTTCAACTTTTTCAGATAGCTGAAAAAGAAAAAACGCTATGTGTCTGCCAACAAGCAGGCTGTTAAGAAAGATGCCAAGGGTTATTTAGGTCTGCCTGAGAGACAGAAGAGACATGCGGTGTGCAGTACGTAAGACTGGTTAGAAAAGTTGGAGATTGGATTAAATGACTCCTAAGCTCCTGTCCCTGTCTGACTTTATCCAGTAAGGCACTTTTGAGCAGTGATGAATGATATACACTGACTGGCTTACTTTCCTGTCTATCTCTTGTGAGGTACCAGGAACAGAATTTAAAAGCAGAAAATTAGGTTTGTACTTCCTCTGAAATAACCACCAACTGTGGCTGAAGAAAAAAACTATTGCAAATACTGTATAAAATCAAAATCATTTTCCTAGAAACAACAAAAGGGAAAGATTATGATATTAAAATCTTTATCTCACATATAAAGAAAGAATTCTGGATTAACTACAGATGTAAAACTATTAAAGTTTTTAGAAGAAAACATAAAATACTTTTATCACATGGGGCTAAAGATTTCATGTGCTTAAGGTTCAAAGAGCAATAATCATAAAAGAAACATTGTAAGTACACCTCATATTTAACACTTTTGTTCATTAAAAGACACCACTAAGAAAATGAAATAGGCAAGAAAGACTCATTGAAATATTCACAGCACCTATATTTCACAAAGAACATGTATCCAAAATACTATATGAAATTACTACAAGTGACCAAATTGAAAAAAATTTCCCCAAAAAGAAGACAGTCAATAAATGCATGAAATGGAGCTCAGAAACAGTAGAACCAAAATACCTTCCCGTATCTATTAAAATGGCTAAAATGAAAGAAAGACTGACAAGACCAAATGCTCTCAAGAATATGAAACAGACTCTCCTGCACTGCCAGTAGAAATAAAAGTGGGAAGAGCACTTTGGGGAAATGACTGGTATTTTCTTTTGATGATAAATAACATCTAACATTTAACATACAACTCAACAATTCAAGAGAACGTCTGCCCACAAAAAAGATCTGTCAGAATACCACAACAGTTTTATTCAGCATAGTCAAAAACTGTTAACAATTCAAATGAGTACAAACAGCAGAATGGATAAACAATTTGTAGTATGTTTATGCCATAGTTACTACTCTGCATTAAAAAGAAAGTACTGATACTTGCAACAATGTAAATGACTCGCACTGACAGCTACTGAGCAAGCACAGACAGCTGCTGATTCTAATTACATAAGATAACAGAATTAGCAAACTAATACATATTAAGGAAACAAATTAAATTATTGCTTCTGGAAAAGGCAGGAAATAAAGAAGAAGAAAATTTTCAAGGTGATGAAAAATGTTCCAAACCTTGATAGGGTTGTGGGCTACACATGTGTATATTTATCATTACTCACAAATCACATACTCATATTGTATACTTAATGTAAATTATACTGTAATTTTAAAAATTCTTCAATAAAAATTATAAATAATTCTTAGCTTGCTTTATAACGTACAATCACTTGCCAATTCTCAAGCTATCTTCTGAATATCTTAGGTTGAAAAGAAGAAATGAGTAGTGGCAGTCAGAAATTTTCAAAAAATTTTTAAGGAAAAGAATTACAAATATAGATAGGCAGTATCATTTGGCAGTAACATTAAGATCAGAATTACCTGTATCAGTATAAACTTGATGCTTTTAATAGAAAGCTATTAATATATGTGCATATATGCATATATGTGTGTGGGCACATTTCTTTGGGTATGTAGACACACACTCACTCACTCTTCCTACAGGAGTTATGCTGCAGTAAGGGCTTCGCAGCTACAACAAACCATAGCAGTGAACACAATCAGTGGTTAAACCTTGATTTCTAAACAATACTAGCATCTAATAAATAGACCTAGGAATTCTGGGGAAAATGGCTGATTACGTGGCTGAGGCAGAGAAATTACAAGATGAAGTTGGAATGAACTTTCTGCAAACAGAAAGTAAGGAGGTACTTAAAGAACCAGGAGAACATGTCAAGAAGCGCCAATCTGAAGGAAACATCAGTGGCCAAATCTGATACCCTTTGAGCATCAAAGTAAATAACAAAGCAGTGCATCAGTATATAACATTAAATAAGTTTAACTCTATACAAATTCCAGTTAATAAATGGGGAAAGGGAAAGTTTGTTATGTTCTATAAATATGGAATGAAAGTTTATGTTAGATATCCATTTAATACATAAAGAATGATAGTAAGAGAAATCATCAATGGATGCTAATCTAACAGATGTAAGTTTGACAAAAACAATATATTTATAGAAACTCAGAGATCTACAGAAAATACATTTTAGTTACAGAGGGAAAATAAAAAGCTCTTTAGAAGACAAACTCAGCAGACATCACCCAGAGTAAACAATCAAAGCTATGTGGAACTAATTACACATCTGCTCCTTGACACGGCGAAATGAGAACACGCCACTTCGGTAAGTGCCTCAAATATGCCTAAGAAAATTTCATCACGAAGAAAAACGTCCAAAATGAGCATGTTTTAGAAAATACTCTGTGTCCCTCAAAATTACTACAGTTATGAGCTACAAAAAAAGAAGGAAGGAAGGAAGGAAGGAAGGAAGGAAGGAAGGAAGGAAGGAAGGAAGGAAAGAAAGAAAGAAAGAAAGAAAGAAAGAAAGAAAGAAAGAAAGAAAGAAAGAAAGAGAAAGAAAGAGAAAGAAAAAATGAAAATGCTGAGGAGCTGGTGGAAAAGAATATATTGATACAACAAATTAATGTATGTTCCTAGATTGGGTCCTAGATATGGAAAGAAAGGCTATGGAAACTCTGTGATGTTGATGCTATTTTACCCATTCTACAAATGAGAAACTGTAAGGGTAAACGACCTCCCAAAGCCACACGGGCAGCACACAGTTAAGCCATGTTAGCAGCCAACTCTGGCCACCTCTGCAGGAGCTGCTGTTAGTCCTCAGGCTCCAGAGGCAGCTTCTTACTTCTCAGCTGGCCGCACAACACAACCACCGTCTTAATGTCTAGTGAAAGTGAAACTCTGCCGCCTAGTCTGTAATGGAAACAAACAAATATATCCCCCTAAACGTATCACAGTTGTAAATTTCAAGTTATCACAGAAAAAGATACAGGTTACCAGTTATACTTTACAGCAACTTATTTTAAAAGTATTATTAAAATATAAATGAAAGTAAATTAAGTACATGGATGAATAAAAATTACTACATAAAAGCTCTTGTAATCTCCAGTAACTCAACCATTTTAAACACAAATCAACACTATCTGCATAGCTGCTGAATTCAAACTTCATTACCGACAAAACATACACATACCTTTTCCTAAATGTGTGTTTATGCTCATATATCTAGCTGTTCCTGTAAGGCTCTTGTGTTCTCTGTATGGTATATGTTTCTTTGTCTCTGGATCAATATATTCCTTTGCCAAACCAAAATCTATAATATGAATAACTTGCTGGGTTTTGTTTCCTGGTCGTCCTATTAAGAAGTTCTCAGGTTTTACATCTCTGTATATCAAGTTCTTTGAATGGACATATTCCATGCGAGAAATCTTGGTTTGAGAAAAAAAATAAAGAAATTTTATTTTAGCCTTTATTTGCGTAAGAAATCTTGACAGAAGCAAGACACATTTTTGCAATGAAAACAACACAAAGAAAAAATTCAGAAACTGTTTTAACCCTTTAAAGTAACAAGATGTTACTCTGATATTCCTCAAAAAAAAATATATATATATATATATACACATTCAAACTGTTCACCATTACTATCATGGTCACTAGAATGGAAGTTTAAATTTTGTAATTTTATTCCCTACCAGTGCATCTCAATCAACATGCTGACAGTATACTACCTCATAAAATCAAAAGATTTTACTGATTTTAAAAAATCTTAAAAATATAAACAAACATACTCATAAAGTTACATTATTCTTCCTCAGTTTGATAATCAGGCAACTTTGAATTTTGTTAACGATATTTAAGAGTTTGGTCTGTTAAATAAAAATGCCAGTATCATTTGTTTTCCTTTTTAATTTGTTTTAATTTTTCCTAAGTTGAACTCTTAAAAACAAGATTCTGAAAGAGTAAAATTTTGGAATCCAACTCTATGACAATATAGTACATCTGTAACTGTTTTACAGATTCTCAAGTAATGTTCGTTGTACAAACTTAAAATCTATGACATTATAATTAAGAAAACTGCTTCATTTACAGACAATCATAACTAACAATGTAACGTAAACAATAGTCACAGAGACCACTGGTAGTTTATTAGCAAACTCTAGATTATATGATACATAATATTCAATGATCTTTTCATTAATTATCTATTTGAGCACTTTCTGGGTCGTAAAGTAGTTTTAATAATATTTTGTTGCATATTATTTTATGATTATTAATAGTTCACTCAACTCAGATTATTTCCATCTTCATTACATTCGTGCTTATGCATAAAACTTTAAGTACATCTAAATATTTCCATAAGTTTTTAGAAATGAAATTAATGAGTCAATGGACAACAATAATTTTAAAACTGTGTATGCTCCTAATGGTATTTATTTGAAAACTATCTTAAAACCATCCTCTAAATTTTCTTCCCATATGTTCCCAAAAAATTAAATAATGAAAAAGATTCTTTTACTTTGTTTATTCTTTTAAAAATTAAGAATCTATGCTTCTGAGAGCTCTCTTTCAAGTATTCATTTTATACAAGAAAAGATTGCTAAAAACAACTTAAATTTCAAAGTAAGTATTCTATTCTTAATGTACTTAAGATACTTTCATACAAGTAAAATATATGTGATTCAGTTATTTTGTTACATGCACCCTGGAAAGATAAAACGGAAAGTAGAAACATGTGTAGTAAGTAGGTTAAAGGCTCTCAAGAGACTATCACAAAACTTTAATGTAACTTTTAATTTAAATCTGTGATCAATTAACCACGTGACTGTGTAAACAGCTTCAAAACCCTCAGTTTTACTTACCAGCTGAATAGCTATCATGAGAACCGTTTTAAGAGAAAACGTTCTGTCGCACAAGTCAAACAGGTCTTCCAAACTAGGACCCAGCAGTTCCAGCACCATTGCATTGTATTTACCACAAGGCCCAAAATAGTAAACTTGAGGTATCCCATCTAGAGGAAAACAAAAAGCCACTGAAAAACTTTATCATCTTAAATACATCTTTATCATCTAAATACAAGCTCTTTCTTCCAAGAAAAACATTATTTCTCAATTTTATGGCTTCAAGAACTACAGTAGTATTGTTACTTCTGCCAACTACACAGTGAGCTTTTTCTGACCCAACCTTCTCCGTTCTATACCACTTGCAGGTGTTCACATCATAGCCTGGTTGTACAGCTGCATCAATGAATGACACTAACAATGCTATATTCTCTCTCCACCACCTCATACATTGGGCTTTCTAGCCTGTATTTCCATGGCCTACAGAATATAGAGAAGATTTATTTTTATTGAACAAGAGTCAGTCGCTGCTGTCTTTAATAATCCTGGGGTAGGTATACTAAAAGGCTCCTTTCTCTTCAGATTCCTGTCATATGGAATACAGCCCTCGTAAAATCCCTTTTCCTTCAGTGTCAGTAGGGTCTTTGTTGGGCCCAGCCTCATCAATCAAGTCCCTTAAAAAGAGGCTTGAGAAGTCAGAGACACTGGAAGCAACAAAGAGGCCCTCCTTGTTGGTCTTAAAGAGGTAAGTTCCAGGTCGTAAGCTCCCCCACCCTGTATACTTCAGTTTCCTAGTTGCCCCGGTAGTAGTTCCTGTTCCAGATCCGGTCGCTCTTGTCTCTTAGAAACGGCTGGTCACTGTGATGCACATATAAAGCCATCTCCAGTTGACAAAGCCATCCTGCCTCTGGACTTCCTGCCTGCTTATCTCATACAAGCCCTAGACCACCAGAGATAGGGGCCTGATATTCTGGGAATGATCCCCATCAGTGCCCATTGACATAGATAAATCTGCCTCCAAATCCTGGGTGTCTTTTGGGGATTTCTGCTTGCCATTGTATTGACAGTTATCTAAACACCTATCAACCCTGGACAATTAAATAAATTGCACGATATTCATTTTGTAGAACATAAGACAGCTTCAAAATATCTTTAGAAATAATTCTAAATTTCTGCTGATTAATTTTTTGTTGTTTTTGTAACCATGCATTACTTTCAAAATAGTTTAATGAGTTAGTAAATACACATATGAATAGAATGAAACCCTACAAAGCTAACAGAGATCACTGATTACAGGTGATTTCTAATTTCACTTTTGTATTTCTTGGATTTTACAAACTGTCATGAAGAACATACACAGGGCTGAGGATTTAGCTCAGCAGCGTAAGTGCCTGCCTTGCAAGCACACAGTTGTGAGTTTGATCCCTGGTAGCCCACCCCCCAAAAAGAACATACACAATTTTTGCAACCAAAGGAAAAAATGTAAATTTTAAAAATTTTTCCAGTATCACAAAGAAAAATCTGAATGGAAAATATTTATATCAAATTATAATTTTATGTCTCAAGACAAGTCTGGAGAGACTTTTTAACACTGATCCAACAGTGCGAAGACAACTAACAGGCTTTGGGGCAGAGGCAATAAATACCCTTAGTAAAAGAAACCACTACAGTTACATAACCATGGTGGGCAAGACCACAAGATAAGGAGTTTTTGGAAGTGGGAATGGTTAAGGAAAAGAGGGAACAGAAGAGACATGCTCAGTCAGGTAAAGTGGTGCATGCCTAGAATGCCAGCCCTTAGGACCCTGAGGCAGGGGATCATGGCAAGTTTGAGGTCACTTTGGACTACATACTGAGTTCAAGGCCAGTCTGACCTACATGGCGAGACCCTGCCTCAAAAAAAAGGAGGCAGAGCTCAGAAAAAAAGCTTAAAAGGAAGAATAATGACGGAGCTAAGTTACTACCTGTGTCTACTGATGAAAGTATTGGCTACTTAGTTGTGTAGGTATAATTTTATTTGGGCAAAAGCAATCTTGTGCATTATTTATTTGTCTCAATTGAATTTTCAACTATAAACTCATATTGTACCCATTTCCAAATATTCTAAAATTATTTTTATTTGATTCTACCATAAAAAGCTACCCATTCTTGGGCTGAGGATTTAGCTCAGTGGCTCAAGTGCTTGCCTGGTAAGTGCAAGGTCATGAGTCTAAATCCCCAATACCAAAAAACAGAAAACAAACAACAACAACAACAGAAAAAAAAAGCACTACCCATTCTGAATCCATGAAAGATAGTTCTAAGAATGTCCCACATCTCTAATTTCCAGGGCTGTTTGCTAGCATCTCTAATTCATAGGAAGTCTAATTTTTCCAAAAAAAATTCAAGCATGAATGAAAATATAATTTCACACATTGGAAAATATAATCTGACTCATATTCCCTTCTATATTCACTTTACTAAACACTTCATTTTATATATTAGAATTCAAGTGACAAAACAGTATTAACTGATTTAAATAAATCAAAAAACAGTAACAGGTGGTCTAACATTGTTAAAAGTGAAGCCACCCAGTTGAGATGATTTAACATATTCCTGATCTCAAACAGTATTTTTAATACCACTTCTACTATTGTTAGAGGTATGCCAAGAACACCTACTTCCTTCAATATACAGGATGAAGATACAAAATTTCCCCTAAAAGTTTCATATGTTCAGAGGCAGCAGTTTCAAACTATGCCTAAATCATAAAGGCTCTGACTTCACTCATGGATTAACTGACTGATGAGGTAATGCTGCGGAGTAATGAAACTCTACAAAGCAGGGTCTAGGGACGGGAGTGGGTCATGGGGGTGTGACCCTCACTGGCTCCACAGCTGTTTTGCTCCTCCCTGGTTTCTGACCCCCTTGAAATAAACAGCTCTCTTCTGCCACACCTTTCTGCCTAAACATTTCTGCTCTGACATAAGCCAAAGAGCAATGGGGCCAGATAACCATGGACAGAACCTCTAAAATCATGAACCACAATAAATTTTTCCTCCTCTAAATTGTTCTCCTCAGGTATTTGGTTAAAGCAACAAAAAGATTGACACAGATAAGTAATTTATGACAGAAAATTATTTGACTTCCTATGATAAACATATGTTTGACTGTCCACTTTTTATGCTTTGGTTTTGTGACTTCAGCAACTACTTCTAAGATAACTATATGTAATTTATCAAAGGTAAGTGATTTCTTACCTTTTTTTTGAAATTCTGTATTATCTCTACCCTTTTTCCTGTTTTGCTTTTTTCTCTAAACAAAAGATATTAATAATAATTCAAAGGAATGAATTAATTTCCAAGTTTCTTCCAATACGGCCTATGTTAGCTATCAGATGTCAAGGAAATACTTTAACACAAAGAAATATTATTCAGAAACATAGATCTTCAAGACAATTTTTGATATAAACTTCAAAATATATTTCATGCATTTTCACGAAACATCAGTAATTCAAATACATTTTTTTAAGTAAATAATATACTGAATTTTAAGAATTTAAGAATCACTTTCTCTGGAAAATGAGGCCTTTTAGATGGCTGAATTACACAGTTTAATGTAAAATTTTCTGCTTAGTTTACAATTTCCATCAAAAATTCTCATTAATGACCTTTTCTTTCGATTACTAAAATCAAGAATTACATGTACCTAATCATAGGATAATACAAGTAAGAGTTAATTAAAATACAATTTCTGAAATTGTATTGTTTATTCAAGAATAAACTGAAAATTAGTACTGTAACAATTTTATATAGTATTAAAATATTAAGTTTTACACACAGGATCGCATAAAGCTACAAAAACTGGAGGTTATATGTTAGAACTTCGCATGTTAAAGATGGCAAAATCTTTGGCAGATTTAAAAATGAGAAAACTGTGGGGCATGCCTACGACCCCACTATTTAGGAGGCTAAAGCAGAATGTCTATACATTCAAACTATCTAAAAGACCCTGTCTCTGAAATACAAAAAAAAAATAAAATAAAATAAAAATTGTCGTTTTGGTCATTTTTACTATGAAACTATAATTGTGAATCATTTAGCTCAGTTTGAAAAAGAAGATGAATATGTCATTATCACTGCTTTCCACCAGATCAAAATTAAATGGCAGAGACAGACATAAATAAATAAATAATATGAGAAAAAATAAATATATATGCAAAATATCAGATCAAAGAGGCCTCTTTTCTGGAGAGAAAAAACATGCCAAAATGCACTATAAAACAAGTCACACTTTACTGGGCTTGAAGAAAGCGATTCAGAGGAAAAGACAGACACTGCAGAACAAATACAAATATCTGAAAATAGTAAGATCAGTTCTAGGAATAATAAGCTTAATGCAACTAAACAGTGGGTCAGTGGAAAAAGAAAGAAATTTGGACTTTACGCTAAATGATGAATCCCCTAGGAGGAGGTGGAAATAAGGAGATACAGGAGGCACAAACAGAAGCCAATTCAAAGAAAAGCGATAATAAGCATAAAGGAAAAGAATAATGTTGACAGAGATCTTAAGGGACAGAAGTAACAGAACTTTTTGACTATCCCAACAGGCTAAAAAATCAAAGGAGACACTAATGTTTCAACTTGAGTAAGTATAAAACTGTAAATTTAGGTAACCCAGAGGACTAAGCAGTTCTTCTGGAAAAGAGGAAAATCACTGGAAAATTAAGAAGAAAAGAATGTAGGGAGCTCAACTCCAGGTATATTGAATTTCTGATTTCAGTAGGGACATTCATATGTGAAGGAGATAAAGAACTGGAAGGTATTTTTATATGATGGTGATTTGATCTCCTCCCTTGCATAAAGATCCTGAACTGTAAAAGGAAAGCCACATACTAAGGACAGGAGCCTGATTCCTTACTCACTGTTATGTCACCCTACAGGTGCCTGCCTCTTAACTCATTTGTTTTTTCACACAACATTCTCTTACTAACAGCCAAATTCATTCCTACTCAGTGCAATGGTTCACACAGTTTTTTTCCTTGCTCCTCTTCTCTTGTCAATCGCTATACTCTCTTCTGGGAGATCTCACACGTAAGCTGATGACTGCAAAATCCAGATCTTCACTGTACGAAATGAATATTAAGTGGATGTAGCAAAACAAGATTATGTAATACATTAAATTTTGCTATCACAGAAAGTGACACTGGCATAAAACAATATTCTAATCTAAAACTGAATAATGTAAGAGTCAGCCCTTCATATGCTATGATCAAATTTTAAAATTCTACTGCACATATAAAAGATTTGTTGAACGAGTAAGAGAAAAAAGTAAGGGATATTGCCAGGGAAGTGAGAAGAAAGAGAGACAGACAGACTTACGAAAGAATGAAAACCCAAACAGGCAGAACCAGAAAAACTGTGTAATTTTTCACAGATATCTCACTAAACATCTAATACATCTTTTTAAAAATTTTATTAAGGTACACAACACAGTTAATCACTGTAGCCATTTTTAAATGCACAGCACAGTGGCATTAGGTAAATGTACAATGTTGTATAATCGTCGCCATTATCCATCTCCAGACACTGTTCAATATCCCACACTGAAACCAGTATTCATTAAACAAGATCTATTTCTCCCTTTCCCTCAAACCCTCAAACTGCCACTGCACTTTGTGTCTGTATTGATTTGACTGTAGTAGATGCCTCATACGAATGAAGTAGTACCTACTTACCCTTTTGTGACTGGCTTACTCCACTTGGTAAACTGTCCTTGAGGCACATTATATTGCAGCATATCTCAGAATTTGTTTCCTTTTAAAGACTGTATAATATTCTACTGTAAACATAAGTGCACTTTGTTTATCTTTTCTATCTTTTCTACTCATATACACTTTTCTATGTATATATGAGTCCCACCGTTTGGCTATTGTAAATAATACTATTACACAAATGGGTACACAAATCCTAAACTGCGGTCCACACTTTCAATTCTTTCATGTACTGTATCTGTCCAGAAGTAGAATTTCCAGATCAAATGATAGTTTTATGTTTAATATTTTGAGGAACCATCACATATTTCACAGAGGATGCAGCATTTTACAAAGCCCAACACCAATGTATAAAAGTTCTATTTTTTTCACATCTATACTAACACCTGCTTTTTCCTCGTTTTTGTGTTATATTTTCCATGGTCACAGTGGCAAATGTGAAGTGGTATCTCATTGTGTTTTAAGTGGCATTCCTCTAATATTAGAGATATTGAGTATCATTGTTTTCTGACTCTTTGTGCATCTTTTGAGAAATGTCTATTCAAGTCCTTTGTCCATTTTTAGTTGGGTTGTTTCTACTTTTGTAGTTGCATTTTAAGAAGTCTGTGTATGTTCTGGTTATTAATTAAATATATGCTTAAAGGCAATACTAAAAAACAAGTTATCATTTAAATATAATACATTATACAAGTGTTATAGGTTAAATTATCTAACGTGACCCATTTCTAAAAACATGAACATTGTGGGTATCAATTTCAAAATGAAATTTTAAAGTCACCAATTCTGGGCTGGGGATTTAGCTCAGTGGCATAAGCGCAAGCCACCAATTCTCCCCCAGTAACTAAACTCGTCTCTTGTTTTTCTATAAGGATTACATGAGTGCTCAAAAACTATTTTCAAATTCATGATTGATAAAAATCATGACAGAGTAACCAAAAATCACATGACTCATATAAAACAGTTAAAACTAACATATTTATCATTGTTTCACAGCCACTATGATATCTACCTAGCAAACACCATTCATATTGTCAATAAAAATGATTACTCATGGCACCAGGGAGCAACAAAGACAACACTGCAAATGCTGATACCTACGGTTGTACTACATTGTAGTTCTATAGCATTCAAGTGCTAAAAGATGCACAATTCTGTTTTTATCTGATACAATTTTTAAAGTTAAAAAAATCAAAATCGAAAAATCAAAAAAGTTAAAATACAATTTTTTAAAAAATTAAAACAAATTAAAAAATCTAGAAAACAGATGCTTTTATAATCACTGAGTGACAACTACTTCACCTTTGGTACCTTGTAAGAACAATCAATCACAGAATAAGACTTAAACATACAAAGAAAGGCAAATCATAATGACTCAAAATATGGATGACAATATTTGAAATCCTCATAGTATCCTGTATTTTGCCTATGATTCAATAAGTTTTATTTAATTTTTGCTTTACTTATTAATCCTAAGCAATACAATTCCTTTATCCCTATCTCATTTAAGTCTCAACCTTCAGTAATAATTTGGTACTTCCTTGAGGTCTTGCTATAGATTAGCTCTGGAATGTTTCCAATTGTCCATATATTAAAAATTTGCTCCCTATCGTGTAGGAATTTTGGGGGCACCATTAAGAGATACAGACTAAGGGAAGGAACTTAGGTTACTGGGGAGCTTGCCTTTGAGGGGCATACTGATACCCCAGCCCCTTCCTGTCTCTCTGCTTCCCAGCTATGATAAAGTAAACAGATTTTTTTTCTGCCATGTACTCTCACCATGATGTACTGCCTCACCACAGATTTAAAGCAGTGAAGTCAAACAACCGTGAACTGAAACCTGTGAATCTATGCTCAAACATAAGTATTTTCTTCTTGTAAACTGATTATCTCAGGTATTCTTGTCATGGCAACACAAAGTTAACACAGGCCTTTTTGAATATGACTTAAGCATGCAATGTGAGATATCTATAATGATAAACACAATAATATAAAATTTAAAATTTCTAACCCTGCAATGACTACTCATTTGTAAATTATACTCTCTATGAGGGAACAAAGTACATGTATTGTATGGAAAACTATAGAAGTAAAATCATTAACAATTAGAAGAATAGTAGTACACAGAAGTGAAGATAGAAAAAGCTTTACCATGAAAAAAAAAGCAACATAAAGTAAAACTGTTTTCCAATGACACAAAAGGCCCATTCTTGCTTATAGTTCATGAGAAAATGTATTAGTTTCCTAGATTACTCTCACAAGTTATTACAAATTTGGTGGCTTAAAACAATGTAAATTTATTCCTTTAAAGACTGGCAATAGAAATCTAAAATGAATTTCACATCAAGGTGTTAGCAAAGCCATGCTCCTTTCTGTTTCCTTTCCTAAGGAAAGACTCCTAGAAGCCTTCTCTAGAACCTTGTATCTGCAAGCACTCCTTAGCATATGGGTCTAACTTTTGCCTCAGTATCACACTGCCTTCTCTTTTTAATATGCACGTAAACTGTTCCTCTGATTCTCTCATACAAGGATACTAGTGACTGCATTTAGAGCTCACCTAGATATTCTAGAACCTATGGCACACATGCCACAGCAGGGTGTTTGTACCACTCTGAAAGCTCCAAAAGGTGTATCATCGCTGTTCTAGAATAACCTCAATACTTCAAAGTCTTTTCATTTCACCATGCCTGCAAGCACTTTGTCATACGGTAACATGTACAAGTTTCAAGCATTAGCATATGTGGGCATCTCTTACAGGACCATTTTTCAGCCTACAACAATATTGTAAGATATTTCAATAGTCTAATATCCCCAGAAAGGCTAAAAATATGGAAACTACATGTTTCTTTTATTCTCAAATTAGTATTTTTTTTTCTGCAATTGTCTCTGTTCATACAAAAAGCTCCAAATCTGTCATATTTAAAATAAAAAGAACCATTAGCTTTAGTAAGATTCTTGTTTTTTCTACAAAAGTCTATAGTTAAACAATGTAAGCACACTCTTATTCATCAAATGTACAATATACTATTCCTTAAAACTAAAACATAATTGTCATAATGATCTACTTCATTCCAAATTTGAAAGTTAACCTAAGACTTTACCTCCAGATCCTAACTGCTTGTAGAATCTGTATTCCAAATGGAGCTGAGGTGCTCTGGATTTCATGGGCTCCTAAGCAAAGAACAAAGAAACAAATTTAAAAAGACATTTAAGTTATTAGAAGATCACTAGGTCCCAATTACAAATGTTTTAAATTTTAGTGTCAACTCTCATAAAACATAAAATACTACTTGGGCATTCTTATTTAAGATTCATATAAAAATTAAGTTTTGTTCAATCTTAAACTGATGCTACTTGTAACTATATATAAGGTAAGTAACTATTAAATCAAGCATTAGAGAAATCTCTTGTTTGACTTTCTGATCCTGAAGAAAATATGTTCTGAATATTCACAACTAAGGAAATGTTGGCCTTTATATTCTTTTTCTCTACTCCCAGATATTCCCCTCTGCATTGTACATTTCAGATGTAAAAGTTCTAGGTCAACATGAAGACTCAGAGCCCTGAAGAGCAGCTGAGAGTACAGCTCAGTAGCACCACATGCACTTGCCATACATGCAGCTTTGGTACAAAAAAAAAAAAAGAAAGCACAAAGATGATAAGATGCAAATCTCAATCTTGTTTTTTATTGAGGTGTAAATTAAAAATTATAAGGCAGTTTTACATGTTAGATCCCTAGCTTTAAGTACATATTCTACAAGCAACACAACCAATAAGCTACAGGACATTTTTATCATCTCTTCCACAGAGACAATCACTTTTTGATTTTTACTACTTTTGGATTAGCTTTACTCTGTTGGATTTCAACCAAATGAGATTACATACATTACGCTTTATATGTGTGGGTCTGAATTTTATTCATAAACCTGGTTTTGAGATTCATATACACATACAAAGACAATACGAACATCAGTTAACACAGCTCTTGGATATCAGTAATATTAAATGTGAAAGTATCTGCCGAAAAAGAAAAACTGTAGTAGAGCAACAAAGGAAATCTGAACAGGAACCAATAGGCAAATTTAACAAAATAAAAGAATTTAAAGAAGAACAGACAGAATTTTGAAAAAATTTTTTGAAAATAAAGCTCAGTTTGCCAGCAGTTTGAAACAACAGATGAGAATACAAGTGGAAGGTAAACAGAAAAATTATACAAAATGTTTTATGAAAAAATAGGAATTATAAAAGAGACCTAAATAATACAGTAAGGAGATCCAAGATGCATTTGATAATCAGGAAGACAAGAAGAGAAAAATGAACATAAGCAATAATGGAAGACAAATTACTATGAATATTCAAGAACTGATAAGGATAACAAACTATATTCGAGAAGAATGAGGATGCCAAACAGAATTACTAAAAGGAAAAATAAACAAGACACATCGTAATAAAATTATAACCTAGGACAAAGACTTCATATTAGGAACTATTAAAATCCTATTTGAAAATTTATAATCGTAAGTATTATTATAGTAGAAACAATATGTTTATTCCTTAAGAGGCAGGATAGTACAGTAAAGACTAAAACTAAATTGCACTAGGTTTGAATCCTGCATGCAAACACTTCCTCTACTTGTGTGACTTTTGGCAAGTTACTTAACCATTCTATACTTTTCAGTTCCCTTTATTTCAGTTCTCTAGGAACTTATCTTTCTCATAATATATGTAAACTACTTCAAACAGTACCTTTCAAAGAGTACATTATTACCTATAATGCTTCAGTTATCTATCTGAAAATACAGAACCTTAAAACGCAATTACAAATGAAATTCAAGTACATACCATACTCAATCACTAACACCCTCTAGGTAGTAAAATACAAACCAAGATCTGATTTAGTCACTTCAACTTGATTCCAGCACATTACTAACAATAAAAGTTTACTATATTACCATATAACAAAGGTCACACGAAATGACATTTCCATTATTCATGGACAAGTAGCTGTTATGCAAGTACAAAGAGGATGATATGAACATGGTAGTTGAGGTTAAATTAACAACTTACCCTAAAACAAACCACTGACCTAAACCTGGACAACATTAGATGAGTGTAAGACTCTTTGTAAGAAGTAAGAGTTGAAAGTTACTGAAATTTGATGTCTCAACATGATGTCATGAAATAACATCTTTATTTATACCAAAGTATAAAAATCAGCACTGAAAGTATACGACTAAAGAAGAATCTGAATCTGAATAAAATTACAATGATACAACAGTTATAAACAAAAAATATGCAGAAATAGCAACTTAGTACTAAACTATAGTCCAATTTACATAAAAATTTTCCTGACCTTCTAATATGTATTTAGATGAATTTGAGAAAAAAAATGACTATACATCATACTGCAACCTCAAAGTATTAAGAGAGAGAGATCTAGTCACATCAATGTACAATTAGTAATAGTAATTATTATATGTAATACTAATTATTGTGCTTTAAAAAAAAGCCAACTCAAGGTAAGGACCAAGTATCCAGAAAAAAAGACACAGAAAAACAAAGGGACAGTAATACAGCACAAAATAAATTTGTTTAAAAAAGTAATATATGCATTTACATAAGGCTGGAAAATGTGTAATAAATGTTTACTAAGGCATCAGTGTTCTGGGCAAGATGTTCCACATCTCAAAGTAACAGGAGCTAAGGGTCACCACTTCATGACTGAAACTGACCAGGGAAGGCAGCATGGAGCAGCAGTGGTGAACCGAGGCGAACGTGCTGCAGTGGGCACACACAGTCCTTTCTGTCAGCGTGCAAGCCACCATATGAGTTGTTTTTTTCTAAAGTAAAACTTCAGTATTCAGGTTTAACTGCAGTGCTGGAACTTTGCAATAAGTGGGATTGTGTTTCAGTTTGGGCATTTGGTCTCTCAAAGGTTTGCCATCACTAGCCTAGAGCAATGCTCCTGCCTGACACAGTAGTAGTTTATCTGCCTTAGCCTGTAAGAGGTATCAACGTTTGCATGCAAGCCATGCTCCTGCAAGTGGAGGTGCTCACAACAACTTATTGTATTAGTATTAGCCTACAACATAGCAAAAGGAAGAATTCCAAAGAGATAAAAATCAGCAATGTCCATTCACCCAATCCCTGCATCCTGAGCCTCTTTACTCTGATTCATATATATTAATTCTCCCTGTCCTGATACTATGTTCATAAGAAACACTTTAATTTTAATTTAGTGTTCCATGTACATCAGCCTAAAGAACAAAACGTTATTTATGCCAATTTGGGCATTTTGGACCTGTAAAAGTAACATATTTCATTTAAAATCTGCAATTAACTCTTTAAGAAATATGTTTGAGTTTATGTCAACTGATTCTTGTGGCTGATTACTATGAATCCAATCCAAAACAGTGACCATCTTGCTGAGAGATCCTAACCAAATTTTTTATCATAAAGCTAAGAACGAGACCTTGAAACCGAGGTAGATTCATCTAGGTAGATACACCACATATCAAGCAGCCAGTCTCTCCTGCTGGTGCCACAATCCTCCTGTGCATCTGTCTTTTCTTTCTTTTTTTTTGGTGCCAAAAATCAACTCAGGGTCTTGTGCCAGGCAGGACCTCTGCCACTGAGTTACCTCCCCAGTCCACTTACGCATCTCTATTTCCAAGTGAAATCAAACAGAATTTGTTGCAGTGAAATTTGAGTTTTCCATTCCATCTCAAAAGTTTTTGTATTCCGCACCACTTGCCTCTTCCTCTAATCATCTTTTATATATTAATTTTCACTTCACTGTTATACTAGCAGGGACAATGGTAACAAAGCCAAATAAGACTGAGAAAACCAAGCCATGTCAACTCAGGAAAACGTGGCTGGTAAGCCGGAAAGTCTTACCACAGCAAAGTGTATCTTGGAAGAATTAATTCTTAGGTCTAGGTTGCTCCAAAACAGATCTTTCTACCTTATAGTCATCGTAATGGGCACACTTAGGACTGCAGAAAGTGCCACGGGAATTTACTTTCCCTGCTATCCCACACCCAAAATTCAAGTCTTTCTGAATACTAAAAAGTAAAGCAATAAATAGCCATCATTAGCACAGTTATAAAGAGGAAAAAAAGTTCAGAAACCACTTCGAAGCGTATTTTCAAAGAACAAAATCTTGAATACTAAGGAAACATGTTTCATTCAAAATGCTTAAATCTGTTACAAAGAGAAATTCTGCTAATTTTTATCTACATAAATTAAATTAACAACTGCTAAAATTCAAAAATTCAGTTCTGTAATTAATTTTCAAAGTAAAAGGACTAAGTTTTTATGACTAGGAAAAACCCTGACACTTGAAGGGCATGATAGTACTAAGACTTTAATAAGAAAAAGGCAGATATACATATTATTTTTTCTTTTCAAATAAATCCCAACTCATAATATCAAAATAAAAAATAAAAATAATTTAAAATGCAAATAATTTTAAAAGTAAGAAATATGAACTTACCAGCTTAATTGCCACATATTCATTTGTGTATAAATTTTTCCCTTGAAAAAGAAAGAAAAAATGCTAGATTAAAGATTATGTAAACTGTACTCTAGGGAGAAAATACACAACACATTTAAATGAAACAAAGGTCTGTGCTTCCAGTTATTAAGCAAAAAAAAAAACCCCTCAGTAATAAGGAAATATTTAAATTTAAGATCAACTCAAAGATGTTCCTGGTATTTCCCTAGGTTTAGAGGTGATACTAACCCATTATCCCACTTTAAAAAATGGAAAGATTCTGGTTTTGTTAAATAGTTTCATTTAATTTACAGACTAATCAACAGTCAAATTCATGTTAAATATAAATATAATTCATGTTAAATATAAAGCCAGAACTCCTGTATAGAAACAAATACAAAATTTTTCTCCAACTATCATGTCAGTTTAGACGCTTTATTTACTCCTACACACGTTCATATTTAATCTAGTAAATATATCAAATATATTTTCTAAAACAGAATATATTAAAAACATAATAAAACAAAAAACATTATTCACCAGGCATAATACCACATATCTGTATTCCCAGCTATTCAGGAAGCTGAGGCAGAAAGTTGGTAAAATTTAGGGCCATCTAGACACTTTAGTAAGACATTGTCTCAAAATTTTAAAAAGCATTAGGAAAGTAGCCTGGTGATCCCTGGGTTCAATCACTAGCCCTGAAAAGAAACACACACATACATACACACACATACACACACATGCACGTGTAATATTAATCAATTGGCTCTGACAATCTAGTTATCTACGCTAAGAGAAAAAAAATGTTATTAGCACTTTACCTTATAACAAAATTAATTTATAACAATTAATTACAAATATTTTTTGAATTAAATATAAGCTATAAAACTAGAAAATATATCTGTCACCCGACATATGGAGGCCTTTCTGACCATAAGAAGTAAAGACAATCAAAAGATTTTACAGATTCAATCACACAAAATATTTTAAACTTTTTAAAAACTCTTATCCGCTAACAGCAGGTAAACAAATTTACTAAATAAAGATTTAGAATCATTAACAATTCAAATGAATTACAGTAATTTTGGTATTGGTTACATAATTGAGAAAATTCCAATTGTTCAAAATCTGTAGTTCAAGGGGAATACCATGGAGAATTTTAGAAGCAATTAGTATATGAAAACCTTTATATATAAATTAATTGAATAAAAGAAACAATATACGTTTTCTACGTTCCAATCTTTTTCAATTATCATGCATTACTTTTTTAATCTACATAATAAAAGAATGCAAGATTTCTTAAGTATTAAAAACAATTACTCTTGGTTACCTTGGCTATTGAAAATTGAACAGTCAATCATTAATTCTCATACATGCAATTTTTCTGCATAATATCACAGCCTCCTTTCAAACAGCTATGGTTAAATGGCAATAGAACTTAAATAAGCAAATCAGTGGGCCTCTTTTTAAATTTTGTTAGACCTTTAATAGTTAAATACCAAAAGTATTTAATGTTAAGCTCTAGTCAGATACTCATTGAACCTATATAAATAATTTTAAATATTAAAGAATATTTTATATTCTTAACCAATCAGTTCCATATTTACATGTGGTCTTCATATGCATCTTCTGCATTATATATGAAAATATTGGTTTCCTCTGGTAAGTTTATAGTGGATAATGTCATTCAATAAACAACAATCTTGATTATTCAGTATCTAAGAAAAAAACAATTCTAAGAGTTCAAAGATGAAATTTGTAGTTCCTCAAGGTATTACCTTCTCATAACTATTTGTATATGATGTACATGCACATGAGAAAACATTCACAAGATGAAAAGTTGAATTAAAGACAGATTCCACAAAACCAAACTAAACGAAGTAGAAGTACTGTTTTTATTGATTTTTATATGGTCGTTCGTCTACCTCTTATGCCACAGCACAAACCACTAAATTCTTTTAAAAGCATCATCATTTTTTTTTAACATTACAAATTTTAATGACAATTGAACATTACAATTTTTAATTTAGGAGTGATAGTCATAAAGAACAGCAAAGATTAGACGATGACATAAATGCATTTTTATCAACCAACATACCCATAGCCTTAGAGTTAGCTTTTAATCTGCATGTTACACAAATAAAGAAAACAAATGTACAAAGTATGTGGCTGTGTGTATGGTGGGGGAGGTCTGCAGAGGGTATCCACAACAGATAAAGCCAAGTAGAGTGAAGCTAGTTAACTGATGTTTTAATTCAATTTCAAAACACATTTCCAACAGTTTTCAGTCCAAATCTGCAAATGTATTTGATATGTATTATAAATCCTGTAGAATTTTTGACAAACATTAGAGAGTTATGAGCTACACAGGAATAAGAAGAAAAAAAGCTTAAGAGAAGTTATAGAAACTCCTGTGGGGAAACTTCGATATGTCAAAAGTTGTAATATCAGTTATTTCAGAAAGGTAATTCTTCAAACAATATATAACATCCTTCTTCTGTGTTTTTGTATGTGATAGTTAACTCTAGACACAAGAAGACACAGGAGAGGCCAAGAAACCTAAGTCTATTATATTCATAAGTCTTAAAAGAATAAGTTACACTATATGCCACGCAGGGTCACAGGGATAGGGTACGTGGACCGAAAAGAGGAAAGAACTTAGGCCAAGGCTTTTACTAGAATTCCCAGCAAAAAAAAAAAAGGCAGGGCAGGGCAGGGCAAACAATTTAGGACTTTAGTCTCTGTGACTGCAGGGACCTTTGGCTTCCATAAATGGCCAAGGGACAATAAGCAAAGTAATACTGCCTCTGGGATGTGCGGGCCAGACAGAGGAGGTTCAGCTTAGTTTGCATATCAAAGGCATGCTCCCTCCTGAGTCCTTCCCTAGTAACTGGCCAATGCCAGGAGGAAGTCTCCAGCCAGAATGGGTATGTTGGCTAAACATGATATTATAAAAAACATCATAACTCTAGAGTTTGGCCAGCTCTGTTTGATCTCATTCAACATCTATCAAAAACATTCCTGGGCATTTCCACTGATCATCTAAGCTAGGAATGCAAGCCTTACTCCAACTCATAAAAATAAAATGAAACCAAAAATCTATCATCTTATTTTTAAAATAAAAAAATAGAAAAAATACATAGCACATTTTAATTTAATTTAAAAGTGCACCAATTCTTTTAGTATCATAATCATGTTTTTAAAACTAGTCATCTGTAAGAGTAGTTTCTTTTCTTTTCTTTTTTTTCTTGGGTAGGCGGACCAGGGATCAAACTCATGACCTCAGGCTTGCCAGGCAGGTGCTTATGCTGCTGAGCTAAATCCCCAGCCCCAAGAGTAGTTTCTAAAAGTACATAATAACATTGTCTCTTCAGGCATTTGGACATGGAGGGATATTTCAAGTCATGTGTAGAATCTGAGTTCTTACTTGGTGCTCAAGAGGACTGACGTTTTTAATCCCTAGTGTCTTGACCTTCTACCAAAACCAAAAATTCTGTCCAGTCTAAACCACCAATAGCCTCATTGTTGAAAACTACTTAGCTAGAACATGCATGCCATACATTCTTTTTTACTTAGTACTAACTTCAAAAAGACATCAAATGTTCAAGATGTGGTTTTAAAGAAAGTACTTTAAGAATGCAAACAACTTTTAAAATTAGAATTTGTTTAACCAGGTATACAAAGAATAATACTTGTAACTGTTGAAGCAGAAAAACCATTTAGGACTTTGAAAAAGAATAGTAAAATTGCCCTACAATTTGTAGTCTACAAATGAAAAACAGAATGATTAATCTAAATCTGTACATACTTATGCATGTGTACATATATAAAACATAAATCTACACCAAACATAAATATATATAGTTGATGCATTTACGTAAACTTGCATAAATATCACACATATGAGGTATGACTGAAAAAATACAGTGAATTACAGTGAATGTCATTTTTTTATTGTGGTAAAAGACATAGCACCATTAATCTCCCTCCAAGTACTGTATCTCACTTTGAACACGCTTATCCAATTGCTCTTACCACTTTAAGCAGCAGCTCTGGATATTCTCTTTTGTGAGTATCATTAGTCATATTGTGGCTGATTCAATTCGAACCATTATATTTTCATGGCAAATAGTCATTCTGACTTTTGGAGGACAGCCAAAAGTCACAGAGGAAAAGGCAAAAAACACATTGTAATATTTTTACTATCTTGCTTTTCCTTTTTTTACTGAATAAAAATTTTTAAATAATAACTTTTCAAAAATGCACACTGCATTTTTAGCATATTGATTATACTGAGTATATATCAATATTTATTGATTATATTGTATACACTCTATACATAATACTCACAGATTAGATAAATAAGAATAAGATAAATAAGAGTGATCTTATTCCTATTCTTGCTTATTCAAACTATAAAACAAAGGGATGTTTTATTGTTTTTTCAATATGTATGGTAATATACTTTCAGTAGATGTTAATAGTCCTATTTTTCTATTTGAAATGGTCCACCAGATTTGCGTAAATACAAACATACATATATTCAAATATATGCACATACACACATGCGTAGTTATCTTTGAATAAAGTATTGAAACGAATTTTGAATAAAAATAGCCAAAGCATACACAGATACAGTGCTTATCTTTTTACCTAGTCACCTATATTAGTCCTCACAATAACCTAGGAAGTAAAAATAATCCCACTATACAGTTGAAGAACCAAAGGACTTGACTACTTAAATGACTTGTATGTTCCATTATGGCAGGGACCATTCTGATATTTTTCCAGTACCTGGTATTTGTTAACTGGTTCTCAGAGGTGTGACAATTACCAAACTTTGGGCTTGTAAGACTTGGCAAGTCATAAGGCAATCAACACCTATGGAGTATCTAGTTTACCTATAGAGCATCTGGATCAAATTTGCACATTAAAATGTGTTGAGTACCAAATCTGCTATGTTTCAAAGCAACGGAGTACCAAGGTATGATTACATATGGCATTACTGGTTTTAAATACTGGATGAATGCTGCTCAAAGTGAAACAAGTAAATAATCTGTTTTCTCTTAACTACAAAGTCAAAATCAGTTTAAGAATTTCAAAGTATCTGATGATAGTTTTCAAAAACTAAAATGTAAACCATTCACCTTTTCAAATATTTGATTCCTCACCAAATGCAAGAATCTTTCAACCATATCATGTTTTAGGTATTTATAAACTATGTCATTGCTTTTATTAGCTTGCTTAATTCAAAAATGTAATGTGCATTAACAACACAACAGTAGTACGATGAAAGAAACAAATTAGGGTGTTTCACAAGACTACAAGTATAATCATGTAGTTGAGTGAACAATTAAGATTTATTTCCAGCAACAGAGTTGGATTTAAGGAGAAGTATAAAGTCAATTTTATTTTTTACTTCTGACATTCTCACCCTCAGTGATCAATTAGCCAGAGCTGCCAAATACCTGCACAAGGACTCCTATACAACTATGCCAACTTCTTTCTTGTTTCTCTTCAATGGACACAGCTATTTCTCTTCTGTACTAAGAAATAAAAGACCTGGATTTTGATCCTGAGTCTGTCATTAAATTGTTGCGTGACATCTGGCAACTAACTTCCTCTTACTGTATTTCAACTTCCTTAAATGTAAAATTAGGAGGTTTAATTAAACCAGTGTTTCTCAAAATTCCCTAAGTGTAACGATTCAAAATTCTTGAATTCCATTATTCAGAATTTACATTCCTAAGTCCCACCCCAGATATACTGGAAGTGAAGAATAAATTACAACAACATAAATTTTCATTATATCTATGTAGTTTCAATATATTAACTTGACATTAAGCCACACATGAGGTACTCAAGTGATTAGTAACAAAATATTTTGAAATATAAAAAAGGAATTTAAAAGACTGTCCCCAAAGAAGGTATTTCAAAGGCCTTCTTGGCAACTATGGTAGCTTGCTAGGTCTTTTAAATTGTTTTCTCATATTTTCAGGAAATGAGAGGGGGTTCACCTCAAGAAAGTAGACATTGCTATACACACACACACACACACACACACACGTATCTATATATGGAATATATATATAAGAAAAGTAGGTAATTCCTTACAAATGATACAAATATGTAAGAAATTTTCAACATCTGTATTCTCTAAAATTACCGTAACAATTAAACGAAACAAATCTTTTTCATTAGACAGTATCTTCCACTTCAAAAATGTTCACCAAATAATAGAATAAATGAAGTAGTCTTACCTAATCGCAATTCTCCAAAATTGCCACATCCAATTTTTTTCCCAACTCTGAAGTTAGGTCCAACCATTAAAACTCCAGATGATGAAGACCCAGTTCCCCGAGTGCCGTGCCCTGACCGACCACTAGGTCGTGCCATTCTATCATCCGATTTGTCCTTGTCTTTCTTTTTATTATCCATATCAAGTTTGCGGTACTCCACTTTGAATTCTTTAATCAAGACAAGCACACTGAAACAGGGTACTGTGAGAACAGGTACATCACTAGGTAACTGTACCAGCTGGGTAATGTTAACATTCAAATTGCAGTAGTTAGTCAGTTAACTAGGGCGTGTTCATCCCATTCGTAAAATTTTCCTCAGTTGTCTTTTCAGCAAAACATTTCTTCAAAATTATCTTCTTAGTGATATGAGCTGATACTGACAGGTAGCTAGAATATCAAGAAAAAAAAATCAGTCAACTAAAGGAATTTTAAGACATACATTTTGGAAATTAGGTAATATAACAAAAACAGGCAATAAATTTTTTGTTTGTAAATGACAACTGAAATTAAAGCACAGATTCTTATAAATTAAGTATTATTTTTATTTCTAAACTTGAATACCAAAGAGTTCACAGAAACAAAATAGAACAAATCAGGGCATCAGTTATTTTTTAAAAATAAAAAAGGAAAAGGGTACTGACTGTTTCATAAAACAATATACACATTCACTAGACTTTCCAACTTAAAATATGACTTTGACCATTGAGCAAACAAAACATAAGGTAAATCCCACCTCCACCCAAACTCACTGCCTGGGGACAATCTTCTGCCTAGTAAACAAAAGGTGAGACTCAGACAACACAATGATCACAGATTAGTTCCGGAGTACTGAAGTGGGTGGAATTTGTAGAACATGGTACCAAAAGCAAAGGAGCTTCACAGTAAGGGGGCCAGGGGAAAGAAGAGCAGAAGGCCGGGCTACACGTGTGCACGGAAATATTTTGAAATTCCTAGAAGACAATGACTACAAATAAAGAATAAAGATACTGGAGGCTGTACAATACTGCCCAGTACAGCTAAAGCAACCCCAACAATATTCTACATATTCAGCTGTGCCACTGTAAGTCTTAAAAGTAAAGACTACACACTACAGTAAGGATATGGTAGACTGGCCCTAGTACTATAAGGGCTAATACCAAGCCTATGTAGGATTAAGCATAGCCTTAAGCAAATCAACTCTTATTATTAAAAACAACAAAAACTTAACATTCTCAAATTGACAAAAATATAAACTTTCAACAAAACTGGATTTACAAAATTCACCATACAATCTAAAATTACCAAATATGCAAAGAGTAATAAACATGACTCACAGCCAGGAAATAAAGCTGTCAAAGGAAAAAGACCCCAGAAACCTGATACTGAAATAAAAAAGCAGGACTTTACACTGTACAATAGCTGATAGAGTCCAATTAAGAAATGGAGGGAAAAAAGCAAAAATAGAAAGTGAAGAAATTAGTATTTGAAAATCTCCTAAATTTAGTGGGGGTAAAAAAAAACTTACAAATTTTATTCAGCAATCCCCTAAAAGACAAATACAAACAAAACTAAACCTAACCACATCATAATCAAAATGTTAAAAAATAAAATAAAATAAATCTCAAAAAGTAGACAGAAAAATTATACATGAAATATAGGGGACTACATTCTTCCCAGAAACAATGGAGACCCTAAAGAAGACGGAAGGACACTTTGAAAGGAAAAGATAAAAATATGTAACTCAAAATTGTAGATTCGATATTGTTATACTAAAAGGAAGGAAAGAAGGAAGAAAGAAAGGAGAAAAGAAAGAAACAAGGAAAGAAAAGAAAGAGAAAAGATGAGGGGCTGAAAGTGTAGGTCAGTGGAAGTGCACTTGCCTAGCACGCACGAGGTCCTAGGTTCAACCCTTACCTCAGCCAAGGGGGGAAAACAAACATGGTGAAAGAAGCCTATTCAAAGATGAAGGATAGCTGAAAACTGGTCACCTTAAAACTGCATAATAACAGATATTTCTTAAACTTTAAGGAGAAGTAAATCAGGATACTAGAAAGAAGTTGTAAACTAAGAACAGGATAATAAGCAATGCATAGATGTTTCTTTCTTTCTTTTTGTACTGGGGATTGAACTCACAACCTTGCACTTGCCAGCCAGGCGTTTATGCCACTGAGCTAAATCCCCAGCCCGGTATTTATTTCTTTTAAAGATAAATTATTAAAGAAAAATAATTTTACTACCATGTATGTGCAAGTAAAATATACAACACAAATTTTTATTTGTCAATTAATTACAAAACAGGTACGAATTTTAAAGTAGTCATATTTGTGAAGAGTGGTTTGTACTAACACAGTTCGATAGTCATTCCAAATAGCCAACGATAAAATGATAATGCACTGTGTAATACCTAGATCAAACATTGACAGTAAGTGCCTGCCTGCCAGGTGCTGGCTCATGATTTCAATCCCTGGTACAAAAAGAAAAAAAAAATTGAAAATAAATTACAACAGAATAGTTAAAAGCCACAACAAGAAATAAAATGGGACATTATTTGGTTAAAACAAAAGATACATGAGACAAAAACAAAACAAATAGCAAGCCAGTATATCTAAAACACATAATGAAATGAAACAAATTTTCCCCAAAAAAGGCAATACTTATCCGATTATATAAAAAGCAAGAACCAACAACAGACTATTAAATACAAGTTTTAAATATAAAGACACAGACTGAAAGAGAATAGAAAAATATAACTATGCAAACTAAGAAAGCATAAGATACTGTACAGGGGTGATCAAAGAATCCTGGCAAGTATTTAAATTTAAAACTTACAGTAAAAGGCACACTGCCAATGAGACAAGTGCGCTCAAAGCAAAAAATATTTTGACTGTTTTTAAAGGGATTAATGGTAATGTGTTTTTTACAATAATAAATTTTTAATTTAAACATTCACCAAATTTTTTATCACACCTTGTGGCAATTTCCACCCAATAAAAAGGTTTCACAGTGCATCCTCAACCGTGCCACAGCTGGCTCTTCCCCAAAGTCAACATGACTGTTAAAGGTAAACATTTTGAATAGCGTCAGGTTATCAAGGCAATCATGACAGTATAAAGATATGTATGAAAGAGGACTTCCAGAACTGCTTCAGAAAGGGGCAGGAACAATGGAGTGAGTATGTTCAAAGAAAGAAGCATTTTGAGGGGATATTAAAAACCATGTTTAACCATAATAAATTTCTTATATAAAAACTGTCACCATATATTTCAATCACACCTCATATTATCAAAAGGATATCAAAATTTTAAAAATCCCCAAACATTATGCAAGTCCCGTTCATAATGATAAAAGTACCAACGCAAAAGGAAAATACAAAAATCACTAGGTATCTAAGAGAAAAATGAAACAAACTACTAAAGCTAGAGAGAAATAAGACAATAGTTGAAATATTTAATATCAATCATTTACTAATGGATAAAATTAGATAAAATTATAAGTATATAAAGACTAGATATAAATAATACCAACTACCTTGAAGTAATTGGCATTTATAAAATACAATATGCAAGGCTACAGAATAAAGTCTCCTTCCAATGTTCACAAAGAAATATCATATACTACACTGTAATTTATGTCTCAACTGAAGTTGGAATATATTTGGTCAAAACAGAATTAAATTAGAATTCAGTAACTAGAAAATTTCTAAGTATCTGAACATTAGTATTTATGAGTTTCACAAGAAATCACAAAGATATTGAAAGTAATTCTAATAGAATACTAGCATAAATTGCAACCAAAGTAAGACTGAGATGAAAATAAAGGTTTAAATGCTTACATTACAAACAACACAGCTTTTAATCAGTAATACAGATTTTCTCTTTAACAAGGTAAGAAAAAAGCAAGTAAGATCTAACTTAAAGAACCTTGAGAACTATTATTAATAGTCCACAGGCTTATAGGAAAATATAGTCTTAGTGAGTGAGAGCACAGAAATTCTCAATGGATAAATGAAAAATACTAAACCTTAACAACAACAAAAAGACAAAGAGACCCTAAAACAAAAAAGGATGGTTTCTAGAATGAAATATTACACTAGATACAATCAACAGCAGATTGGATAAGGCAGAAAAAAGTATCAATAGCCCTGAAAGGAGATCCAAAGTCAGAGAGTAAAAGAAATAAAACAGAAAACATCACCAAAGAGAAAAGAACACCAAAAATTGATTCTTTGAAAAAAGGTAATTCCCAGCAAAAAATGATCAAGAATAAAAAGAATATACAAATTACTAAAAAACAAGGATTAAAGACATATCCAAATGGTTCTAAAATTTTTATTCCAAGAATAAATGACCATAACAGCCATTAAAATATGTTAACCTAGATAAAATCAACATAAAACAAAATATCAATATATTTGTATTTAATTTTAAAACTGAACTATTTTTAAAATATAACTAAAATTTCTCATAATGATGATCTCTCTTGTAAATTTTATCAAGAAAACATAATACTGTTCCTAGAAAAACTCTTTCAAAAACACACAAGTAATAAATTTGTGAAGTCGGCAAAACTAACATAAAATCCTGATAAAACATTCAAGTAAACAAATTCGGACCAATATTTCTCATGAATATAGATACAAAAATTGTCACAAAACATAATCAAATATATAAAAAGTTAAATAATCACAGCTGAATACTAAAAATGTAAGACTTATTTATTATTTGAAATCAATTTACCAAATCAACATAAACAATAAACCCCATGATTATTACTTCAACAGACAAGAAATTACATTTGACAAAATTCAACTCATTAGTGATTAAAACTTTTCATTAATCCAGAAAAACAACAGGACTTCTTCAGTCTAATAAAAAAGGATCTACACAAGGTCTACAGTTGACGACATTCTAAAATGGTGAAACAATGAACTCTTTTCCCCGAGACTAAGGGGTGCAGGGGGGGCGCACAGAAAGGTCTGTGCTCAAATTCCGTATTGAACACTATTTAAAAACAACTAGCCAGTGCAACAAGGCCAGTAAAACATGAACAAGGCAAAAAAATCAAAGAAGAAAAGGTACCATTGTTATTCATAGACATTATGATTGTACATGATGGAAACTTTATCAAACCTTTAGAAAAAATTATAATTACTAGAAAAATAAATGAATCTATTGATTATAACCCAGGTCAATACACAACAATCAAATTCTATATATTTAGCCACAAACACATGAAAAATAAAATGGGGGGAGATTTATAATATTATTAAAAATATTTTAAAAATCAACAAACACATGCAACGCCAGACACATTGAAAACACAAAATATTTCAGAAATAAATTTAGAAGAAACAAATAAATGGCAAAAAATGGATTGGAAAACTCAATAGTATATCCATTCTTTCCAAACTGATCTACAGAACCAACACAATATGCTAATAGGCTTCTTTTAAATGATAAGCTACTCCTAAAATTGATATCAAAATGCAAAATCTAGAATAAACAAGATCGGAAAAGATAATATACATATATTACTTAATTTACAGACTTAGAAGAGAACTACAATAATCAAAACAATGTGGAATGGCCATAGAAACAGGTAAATATGCAGAAGAATGAAACAATCAAGTCCAGAAATAGATCTACACATACAGTTGCTTTTTCATAAGATATCAAGTCAATTCTACAGTGACAAGTAAAGGTTTTTAACACATGCATCAGAACCACCACACATTTATGTGAGAAAAAAGTGAATTTGAACCCTACTATAAATTCATAAATTATCTGAAATGGATTATAGATCTAACACATATATTAGAACAATGAAAAAACAACCTTGTGATCTTAAAGCAAAATTTCTTAGAAGACAGAAAAATCACCAAACATGAAAGAAAAATATATAGAATTTAATCAAAATTTAAAACTTATTCAGAAAAAAACAGCCAAGAAAATGAATGAATACTACGAAGTGAGAGAAATGATTTGACATATTTATGTGTGTAGAAATATATTATGACTGAAAAGGACAACTATTAACAAGTATCCATCAACAAGAAAAGAGAAAATCAAATTGGTATTTGATTTGAATAGAATACCATTCAGTCATCATGAAGGAATGAACTGCTGATACACAGAAAAATATGACTGTCAGACTGAGTGAAGAAATCAGGCACAAATGAACACATACTGTATGATCTAAAGTTGTATAAAGTTCTCGAGTTAGCAAAACCCTAAACTGTGGTAACAGAAATCAGTTGCATGTTAACCAGAATAGTGGGAAGACTGACTGGAAATTGGTCACAAAGAACTTTTGGGAGAAGGTCATGTTCTACATCTTATCTGGGAAAGGCTACATATATGGGGTACACACATTTGTCAGAATGTATAAACTACATTTAAAAGTTATGTATTATATATAAATCATCCTTCAAATTACGATTTTTAAAAGTAATACGCATTCACACACAAAATTAAATGCTACATTGTGGTAGGGACCCTCCCAATGTGCCAGGGAGAAATGTTTTACAATGTAGTGCTATTGGCCTGTGTCGCAGGTGTAGTTCTAATGTAACTCTTGCTACATAAACCACCTCTAATCGGACAGCGGAATGTTAATTTACGTAACAGCTGTAAAATGTTGAGTGTATGCCCATACATGGGAGACTAAGACACAAAAATTGAATGAAAGAGTGCAACTACACCATGCTCAGCACTCAAGTCTTTAGATATGAATTCACAGCCAGGACCTGCATGAATCAAGCTGGTTCCTGAGACCAACACTGTGCGTCCAGGCTCTCTACACGAAAATCCCACAGCGTCTCTGGAGCTCACGGCTGGGACTTGGAGATGGTGTACTTCCACCTCTTTTGTTGCATTCTCACCTAGCACCAGTGGACTATTTGATGGTAGAAAATGCTAAGGCCTGAGTTCTGGGCCCATGACAGAACCGGGGAGGCTGCCAGATTTGGTAAGACTGGGTTCAATCCGGCGGTCCTGCCTTTTGTCAGGCAGAAGGGCCGACTGGTCACCTCTCAGTTGCTCGAGTAGGTTTCGCTGAAACTGAATCCACAGCTCTCTAGAACTGGGCGTGGGACTGGAATACCAGCATCCGGAGCACTTTGACAAGGACGGAACCGTAGCCCAAGCTGCTGGGCAGCAGGGATGGAGGCTTGTGTTTCTGTGTTGGAATGTGAAGGGCAGCAGCAAGGTTCTGGCCTGACCATGGAGCCAAAGCGAGTGTCCAGTCCCGACCTGTGGTTCTGTGGCAACCCTCACGTAGCTAAGGCCCACAGAGCTCCGCCAGGGCCAGGAGGCCCTGAGCACCTCTGAGCCCACAGAAGCAAGTATGCGGCCCCACCAGTGAAAACCCAGCCTCTCCTCTCCTCCCTCCTGCGTGTGAGGATGGTCTGCTAGGGAGGAAAAGGGTGGAAAGCAGAGCAAACAGACTCCCTCCCTTAGAGTGTGTGCTCAAGAATGTTTTACAAGGGACATCCAGGCCACTATGGTGTTGGCTCCGGCAAGCTCCATCCCTTCCTTCTGTGAAACTGACTGGTCACTGTTTGAGGAGGGATGGCCCACTGGGCGCTCACTTGATAAGCTGGTAATCAGTTAAGTGTTCAAGGTTGTTGCAGGGGACCCCAGTCATCCTGACCAACTTCCTTACAGTGACTGTTGGCAGAGTTGGCCCCATCCCAACCACCTTGGTTGAAACTGCTGAGTGATGAGCTAGGGTCACAGCTGCCTTCAAATGTTGCCAGAAGTCAAACAAACCAATTCTATCCTGGGAAGCAGGGCATCCAGGGTACCAACCACAGCATAAGTCTTACAGTATCATCGCTGCCACCACCCCCTGTGGTCCCTACTAGAGATGCCCTACCACAACCAGTCAGCTCCTCAGGAAGCTGCTTTTCCCAGCATCATCTGAGGCCTCCCCGAAGCTCCTCTAAGAGTGGCCTCCCCTGAGCTGCCTGTCCTGGCTCTCTACTGCCTGTCAACACCTGTCGAGAGAGCCCCTCCAGCAGCCCACCTCAGGCTCCATCGAGGTGCCATGCAGATGCCACTTCAAGAGGCAACGGCTCGTTTACTATGACCCACAGGAGCAGATCCAAGGAGGGGAATGACTGTAATATCAATCCTTCACCAGTACTGACCTTCTTAGTTGGAAGAATCACACCCTTTATATACTAAGAAACTCCAGGCAATGATGGACTTGGCGCAGCCCATCATCCAGACCCGCCAGGCCACGTGGACCACTAGCCAGTAACTCCTCCTAACCCATCCAACAGCAAGGCGTACCACTGGGTTATTCAAGCTGCCCTACAACGGCTAGAAGGCAGTGCCCTGGCCACAACACTGGGTCCTTAGGCTTACACCACAACCAGTTCTCAGGAGAGGACCCCCAACGGGACACGAACATGGAACATGGTCTCTCCTCAATCACACAGCACCAGGAGGTCTGCTAATGGGGACACAGGAAGGAGGAAAGAGAACTGTGAACATGAGTAACACTTCAGATATTCCAGGGCCAGGAGAGATACAGAACCAATCCTATGAAAGGCTATGTGAAGTGTTCCATCCATACACCCCCGTGACTCAAAAGCAGGGAAGAATCAACAGCTGCTGAGTGTTACAGACACTGGAGGGTTCCACTGGAATGAACACCAACCAGCCATTAGAAGTCACAACCAAGGTGTTTGTCAACAAGGCCAGGAGGCTCACTGGGAAGAGGGTTGCACGATAAAAAAAGAAGGCAAACTTGTTGGCAGCCACTGTGACAGAATGATCAGGACAGCCCCATAAAGATATGCCCAGGCCAGAGGACGAGGCCTTCAGGGAGGTCAACAGGAGGACCTTCCTATCGCCATGTTGGGAACAAAGCTACACTGGGACCAATGTGCATCCAGCTTTGGACACTGGAAGAATGAACACCCACACTGGGTAGAAAAATCCCTCCCCCCACACACTTCCATCCTGAAAAAGAGAATGGAAGACACACAGTCCAGGAGTGACACCAGCTATTCCCACGTACCAGAAGCCACACAAGATGCCAGAAGATGATTTCACAGGACTGGCCACCACAGGAGGACATGAGGATTAGGGAAGATCAGGCTCTGTTTTGTTAAGTCCCCAGGAGCATATGGTTTGAATGAATGTGGGGGACCAGCCTATAGAATTTATGGTGGACATTCCATAGTGAACCAACCTGTGGGCCCCCTCTCATGGAAACAGGCCACCACTATAGTGGGAGCTATGGGCAACGGAACATGCCACCCTGTCGTGTTGCCCTAAAAATCCAATTTAGGTGGCCATGAGGTCGGTCATCCACAAATTCTGATAACTTCTCAACTGTCCCATGGCTTTATTGGGTTGAGACTTACTGGGAAAGCTTCAGGCCCAGATAACTTTCAACTCCCATGGACAGGCTGCTTTAAGTTTATGAAGACCAGAAACAAAAATCATGACTCTTATGATCTCCCAAGGTGAAGAGTGGTCCTCCCCAGTCTCAACAGAGGCCACAACAGGGACAGGGGCTTCTCTTTGAGGTACCTGGGGTATGGGCTGAACACAATACACCTGGATCAGCCCAGAACACACCTCCAGAGACTGTGGAGCTAAAGAAAGGAGAAGAGCCAAACTCCCAAAGACACTGCTTCATCCCTTGCAAGGCACAGATTGAGATCCAAATGCACTTGGAAAGGGCTCTAGACTACTAGCTCATCCAACCCAGTCACCTTGCTAGTCACCTTGCAAGTCACCTTGCAAGTGACCTTGGAACATACATCTCCTGCCCTCCAGAAACAGGGCACAGGATGGCTTCAGCCAGGTCAAAATCTGTGAGCAGTAAACCAGACTGCCATTGTCCTACACCCAGTTGTTCAAACCTTTATATTCTCTTGGGGCTCATAACCACTGAAGCAACTAGCAACATGTCTAGACTTCCAGATCTGTCAGCCCCACAGAGTCAGCCAATTTTTGGCCTTCCAGTGGGAAAATCCAGAAAACGGCAACAAAGACTAGCTGACTTGAAGAAGGCTACCTCAAAGGGTTCAAAAATTCCCTGACCATTTTTGGCATAGCACTGGCCACTGACCTGAAGACCTTCCCTGCAAGTCAACAGGTTGTATATTACTCCAGTATGTAGATGACCTGCTATCAGTCAGTGAAACACAGAAAGGATGCATAGAAGGGACACAATTACTCCTTCCTCTCCTGTGGGAGGCTGGCTATCAGATCTCCAGAAAGAAGATCCAAATTTGCCAGAAGAAAGCTAAGTACCTTGGTTTCCACTTGTCATAGGGCAACACCATCTCTAATTTGAGAGAAAACAAGCAATTTATTCAATCTTAGTTCAAAATGTCAGGTCCGAGAGTTCCTTGGGGCTACAGGTTTCTGTAGGATCTGGGTACCTAACTTCTCAGCCTTGCCAAAATTCCTTTATAAGGTCACAAAGGGAGAGAAGACAAGAACCTCTGTAACGTGAGTGGGAACAGCAAAAAGCCTTTGGAGAGATCAAACATGTCCTCACCAATGCACCAGGCACGGGACTTCCAGTCATGACTAAGCCTTTCTACCTGAACATCCACCACTGTACCAGCATAGTAGTGGGAGTTTCAACCCAGACACTAAGGCATCAAGTGGCAACATACCTCTCCAATGACTTGACTCTGTCACCTAGGGCTGACAACCCTGTTTTCAAGCACTTGAAGCTATAGCCCTGTTAGTAGTAGAGGCTGATAAGCTGACAATATGACAATTAAAAGTCCAAGTTCCACACTCAGTGCTAACATTAAAGGAGAAAAAGGGACAATACTGGCTAACTAATGCCCAGATGGTTAATACCTGGAGACGTTATGTGAAAACCCACGCCCTCACAAGTGATGTGGACCCTGAACCTAGCAACCCTACTGATAGCTGGGCTGGGTCAGACAAACCGCGACTGCATTGAGATTGTGAATGAGGTGTTCTCCAGTTGCCTATACTCAGGGGCCCAGCCCCTCAAGAACCAATGCCAAGTATTTCACGGATGGTAGAAGTTTTGTGAAACAGGGAGCATGCCTTGCAAGGTACTCCATGGAAACCCTAAATGCCATCACTGAATCTCTGCCGAAGCAGAGTTCATTGCACTAACGTGAGCACTTCGTGGCAGCAGGAATACATGTCAACATATACATGGACTTTAAGTGTGCCTTCATCACTCTTCATGTGCATAAGGGTCTACATAAAGAAAAATGCCTAATAAACTCGGGGGGCAGGGGATCATAAAATATGGCAAGGAAATCCCTGAACTCTTAAATGCTACATGGATTCCTAAAAGAGTAGCAGTCATACATCATCAAGGACATCAAAGGGGAGACACAACGGCCTCCCTGGAGAACTGTAAAGCTGAACAGGAAGCTAAGCTGGTGGCCACCAAGGGAACAGTAGTGTTCACAGCCATGAACTGTTTCCCAGTCCATTAATGGAGTGGGACCCTGCTTACTCACAACATGAAGTTGCTTGATTTAAGACTGACGATAGAAGGTACCTTCCAGGCAATGGTGATAGTTTAAAGATGGCTGGGCAGCAATCCCCAAGGCTCTAGCTTCTGTCAGAAAGTTTCATCAGGTCACCCATAAGGACCAGGCAGCTCTCAAGGACCACAAGTAGACATTTCTATATCATTCAGCTTTCCAGCATAGCCAGGGTGGTGTGTGAACAATCTGAAATGTGTGCCTGCAACAACTCACATCAACGGTCCAGGGCTGCTCTTGAGGTACAAAATGTCGGGGGAGCCCCATTGGAAAATGTGGTTGTGGCTTTTACTGAGCTTCGCAGAGTCCACGGCTACAAAGATTTGCTAGTTTGGGGTAAAAGATCCTACAACTCAAATGCCAGAAGACCCAATGATGGAGTCTGCCAACTACTTTGAACCAAACCCTCACTCTTTGCCCAACTTTTCTCATCTAAAGGGACCTGGGACAATGTCAATGCAGACATCAAATGATGGGCCACAGAAAGACTGTACTGAATAAGCAAAAGAACCACATATGCTGTACTTTCCCTGAACCAGTCAGGGTCTCGTGTATGAGGGACAACCTGCCTGTATCTCTTTCTACTCCTACTTGCCAGGGGAGAACATCTGGGCATTGAAGTGCATGGGGAGGGGCATAGAAAACAATATACACTGCAGTGGCAACTGGAAAGACAATGAAGGGCCCCCTGCATGCATAATTCAGTATTATGATCCTGCCACCTGGACAGATGAAGGATCCTGGCGCTATAGCATCCTCATTTAAATGCTGAACCACATACTTAGACTGCAAGCAGTTGTGGACATTATAACTGATGAAACTACCAAAGCTCTTAGCTTGTTAGCCAAACAAACCACAATGCCCTCTCCCATCTATCAACATCATTCGGCCTTAGATTATCTGTTTGCTTCCAAGGGAGGGGTTTGTAGAATTACCTAAGCAACTGCTGCCTAGAAACAGGTCTTAAGAGGAGACAACAGATCAAAGGAGGAAAATCTCTCCAACCCAAACCTGGAAAGGATGGGAAGAACTGTTTGGGGAATGGTGTTCAATTCGCAAACAATTCAAAATACTCATAGGTATGACATTCCTAATTTGGGGACCCCATATGATCCTGCTTTGCTTGGCTCCCTTGGTTTTAGGCTCTGTCTCCAGCCTCACTGAGAGAGTGATCAAAAGAAAAATGGTTGCACACATGATGATGTTATGTAAATACAAATCTCTGACCCAGGATGATTATCTGTTGACTCAAAATAGAGTGGGGTCCAAGCAAAGAGGGGAAAGTGGTAGGGCCACTCACAACGTGTCAGGGCAGGAACCTTTTACAATGCAGAGCTATCAGTCTCTGTGTAGCAGGTGTAGTTCCAATGTAACTGTAACACCAATCAGGTAGCAGAATGGTAGTGTATTTCCAACCAGACTGTAAAATGTTAGTGCATGCCCATATAAAGGAGACTCAGACACAAAACATGTATAAAAGGGTATAATTACATGATATCCAACACTCAGCCTTTGGCTACAAATCTACTAAGTCAGTGCCAGCACAAATAAAGCTGTTTGCTGGGGGAAAGGCCTCAGTGTCCCATCTCGCTACATGAAAATCCTACAGCAATATGTCAAAGTACATTCCCCCACTATACTTCTACTATGAAACTTAACTAAAACTGTAGCTATTTTTATTTTTATTTATTTTAAAAACAAACAAAAAATAAACAATGACACAGAATTTCAAAATAAAATAATAGAAAATTAACACTAGTTAATATATTGTATACAGCTGTCTTCTAAGTAGTTGTTCAGATTACAAGATTCAGGCATGAAAAAAATGATCAAACAATGAAAGCACAAATTTCTTTTTGGTGAACAAACAGAGATTAGTAGTATAGTTGTCTATCTTGTGTGTGTATATGTGTATTTTTAACAGTTAATGATTACACAGTATTATAATTTAGGGTTTTTTTAAAGTACTTCTCTACTTTTTCTATTTGGAACTAATTTTCCTTTAGAAAATTTACATGTTATTTTTAATACCTATCTTTTATGTTTAATTAGTGAACTAGTCAAATATACATTTTACCTGTAATAAGAATTCAAATAATACAAAACACAGTAAAAATATCCCTTAGAAGAGCTGGGGATGTAACTCAGTGACAGAGGGCTTGCCAAGCACATGAGGTATGTGGGTTCAACCCCCAGTACCAGAAATGAATGAATAAACCCTACAGGATGCCTCACGCTTGCCTTTCAACTTTCTTGCCCTTCTCAGAGGTAAATACAACTCTCAGTTTGTTGTGTATACTCCAGACCTTTTTTGTAATGCCAGTACATGCATTTATTTATGTACAGAAATACCTGTAGGTTGGTCGGTTTTACGTGAGGACCACACAAAGCCTCTGAGTAACCAAAACTACCCCACAACAGAAACGCATTTTAAAGGCATAAAACTGAAGGATTTCTGTCTTTCTCTTTGATATTCTTCAACCCCACGTGAACTCCAGAGAAACCAGCAGCAACAAAATAAATAGGGGAAAAGCAGAGTCCAGAAACAGCCCAAATCCCTTCCTACACAGAGGGCCCAGAGCCAAGGGTCAAGTCTGAAACTTTAAAGTGGAGAGAAAAAAGAAGGAAAGTTGGTTTAAAATTAAACCTTTACAATGAAATAAGACATTTTAATACATGAAAATTACTCCACAGGCAAAAGTGAACGATACACACACACACACACACACACACATTCTCTCTCTCTCTCTCTCTCTCTCACACACACACACACACACACACACACACACACACAAAGAAATCAGTGGAAACTAACAAGGACAACATTCATGGATGGGCAAGCCAATGAGAAAAACTTAGAATACACACACACACACACACACACACACACACACACACACACACACAACACAATAGTGGTAATACTGATTAGTAAGAAGTTCTGCCATTTCCTATTTTATTCCATTCAGTCCAAAATATTCAGGTAACTATTTAAAAGCCTGCAATACCAATTTTTTTATTTATACTAAATTTGATTTTTCATTAAAATTTTTCATTAACAGTCTCAAATAGTGCTACTACTGGCTTGATCACAGAACTTATCAAAACGTATTACAGACTTGGGAAGGAAGGAAGGAAGGAAGGAAGGAAGCAAGGAAGGAAGGAAGGAAGGAAAAAGAAAGAGGGATAGGAAGGGTTGGGCAGGAGAGGAATGGAAAGAAGGGATAGGAGGAAAAAGAGAAACAAAAAATAGAGAAAGAGGGAAGACAGACATACCAAAAACAGAGAAAGACCCAACCAAAAAGGAGAACTATAGGCCAATCTCACTAACGAACACTGATGCAAAGATTCTCAATAAAATTCTAGCAAAGAGAATGCAGCAAATCATCAAGAAGATTATACATCATGACCAAGTGGGGTTCATTCCAGGAATGCAGGGATGGTTTAACATACGCAAATCAATAAACGTGATACACCAAATCAACAGAGCCAAAAATAAAAAACCACATGGTCATCACAATAGATGCAGAAAAAGCTTTCAACAAAGTCCAACACATCATGACAAAAACCCTTCAGACACTCGGAATACACGGTGTCTACCTCAATCTTATAAAAGCCATCTATGACAAACCAACAGCCAATATTATACTAAATGAACAAAAGCTGAAAGTTTTCACTTTAAAATCAGGAGCAAGACAAGAATGTCCACAATCACCACTCCTATTCAATACAGTTCTGGAAACACCAGCCAGGGCAATCAGACAAGAGAGTGAAATAAAAAGAATAAAGATAGGAAAGGAAGAAGTCAAATTATCACTATTTGCAGATGACATGATACTATATATAGAAGACCCAAAAAGCTCCATTAAAAGACTACTAGAGGTAATAAACAAATTCAGCAGTGTAGCTGGATACAAAGTCCATGCTGAAAAATCAATAGCATTCCTGTACACAAACAAGAAACTCACTGAGGGAGAAATTATGAAAACACTGCCTTCATAATAGCATCTAAAAAAATGAAATACTTAGGAATCAACCTAACTAAGAATGTGAAAGACTTATATGCTGAAAAGTATACTATGCTAAAAAAGGAGATTGAAGAGGATATTAGAAAATGGAAGGATATTCCTTGCTCTTAGCCAGGAAGAACCAACACTGTGAAAATGGCCATACTCCCAAAACTGGTATACAGATTTAATGTAATCCCAATCAAAATAACATTGACATACCTCACAGATCTAGAGAAAACACTGCTAAAATTCATTTGGAAGTAGAAGTAACCTAGAATAGCAAAGACAATTCTGGGCAACAAAGGCAAGGCAGGAGACATCTCAATTCCTGACTTGAAACTATACTACAAAGCCATAGTGATAAAATCAGCATGGTACTGGCAAAGAAATAGACCTGAAGATCAATGGAACAGATTAGAAAATGCAGACAACTACAAAGACACTCAGCCACCTGATATTCGACAAAGGGGCTAAATATGTTCACTGGAAGAAGGATAGCCTCTTTAATAAATAGTGTTGGCAAAATTGGCTCTCCACATGCAAAAGACTGAAACACAAAACTAAAGTCAAAACAGATCAAAGATCTAAATATTTAAACAGAAACACTAAATCTACTGGAAGACAAGGTAGGTAGAAGACTTGGAGACTTAGGGATAGACAGAGAATTCATGAACAAAACACAAACTGCACGAGAAACACTTCAAAGAATCAACAACTAGGATCTCATATTATTGAAAAGTTTCTGCACTTCAAAAGAAATCATCAATGAAATGAAAAGAAAACCCACAGAATGGGAAAGAATTTTAGACAGCAATGCCTCAGACAAAGGACTTATATCTAGAACTTATAAAGAACTAAAAAACATCAAGCCCCCCAAATTCAAAGACCCTCTCCCAAAAATAGGCATCTGAGATGAACACACAGTTCTTAGATGAAGATATACAAGTGGCAAATAAATACATGAAGAAATGCTCACCATCAGAAATGCAAATTAAAATAGCATTGAGATTTCATCTCACTCCAGAAAGAATAGCTGCCATCAAGAAATCAACTGATAACAAATGTTGACGAGGCTGTGGGAAAAAAAAGAACACTGCTCTACTGTTGGTGGGAGTGTGGACTGGTGCAACCACTAAGGAAATCAGTATGGAGAATTTTCAGAAGACAAGGATTGGAAGTTCCATTCAACCCAGCTATTCCCCTCTTGGGTATTTTCCCAGAAAAACTGAAAAGGTCACATCACAGTGATATTTATGCACCCATGTTCATAGCACACAATTTGTAATAGCTAAATCTTGGAAACAACCAAGATGCCCATCAACCACAGAGTGGATGAAAAAGATGTGGTATTTTTATACAATGGAATATTACTCAGTTATAAAAAGGATGATCTTGAGGTCTTCATAGGCAAATAGAGACAACTTGAGATTATCCTCATAAGTGAAATAAGAATATTTATAAATATCACATTATGTCTCTAGTGTAAAAAGTAATAAGAAATATAGGAGTAATAAAACCCAAAATGTGTAATTGCTATTGTAAAAAAGAAAGGAAAAGTACTCTAACGGATATAACTGCATGTATGTTTAAGTGTGTAGGATTGACAACCATACTACTAAGTTTTTGTTGGATAGTTGAACAGCACTGTTGGCAGTCTCGCTGTTTGAATGTCTACTTTGTGTGCTTTTGTAACTTGAACAACTATTTCTAAGAGGAAAATACGTTATCAATTAGTGATTTCTTACTGTTTTTTTAAAATTATGTATTATTTCTACCCTTTTTCTGCTTTGTTTTCTCTTTAAAATTAAAAAAAAGAAGAAGACAGAGAGAGACGGGGGAAGGGGGACGAAGAGAAAAAGGGAAAAAATGAAGATATAGAAAGTAAAAATGAGAGCAAGAGAGAAAGACTAGAATTGTTCTCTTGCTTGTATATTTCAGGAGTCAGCAAACAATAGCCTGCAGATTAACTTCTATCCATTTTTTTATTTTTATACAGACTTCAAGCTAAAAGTAGTGTTTATATCTTTAAATAGTTTGAAAAATACCAAGAATAATACTTGTGACAGGTGAAAATTTTAAGACTTTCTAATTTAGTGTTGATAAATAAAACTGTATAAGAATGAAGCCATGTCATTCATTTGCATATTGTTATGGCTGCTTTCATGCTACAAGAACAGAACTAAAAACCAAAGAAAGAAACATAACTGAGTGGTTATGACAGACTATACGTTATGTTATCACTTCACATTGTTGCTCAAAGGACCATAAATTGCAGTGCCACAATTATAATTTTAATGTCTATAGAGCCACACATATCACCATACCACTACATTGTGTTATGTTTATTACCAGTACAAATCCATTATATCCAAACCAACACAGCAACGTGGACCTTGACTATCACAGCTTTTAAATGTGAATTTAAAATGTGAATTATGCATTTCCAAATTACATGGGAACACATTATGTTTATTACACAATGACATTAGGGCAAAGAATATAATATACTTCAACACAATCAAATGTATTTGATTCTATTGCTATGTAACAATTACTAAAAACTGAAAGAGATTTAAAACAGCATTCATTTTTAATTCCACAGTTTCTGTGGCTTGGAAACTTGAGCAGCCAAGTCCACTGCTCAGGCTGCATGCAACACCTTGGCCTCACACTCACCTAGAGGCTCAAGGGGAAAAACTCTACCCAGTCTCCACATTGTGGGTGGCACTCATCCACTTGCAGTACATGAACTAGGGTCCCAGCTTCCTGCAGACCGCCAGATAGAAGCAACCCTGTTTCTTAACCTTTCCTACAGTTTCTGGACATCTCCCATAGTTCTACCATGTGCACTTCTCCAACAAGCTGCTTCTTCAAGTCCCCAACAAGTAATCTCTAGCTCTGCTTTAAAATGGAGTCTTATAAAAAGGCAACATAGCCTTTTTTCACACCTGAGTCCTAAGATTTGTACCCTGCTCCAGTTTTCCAATATCAAGAGCCTAGCTATCTGCTTCTAGAAAGAGCACAAGATCAGACACAAGAAATCTTAAAATGCCACTTTAGTCGCTAACTTCGCCTGTGAAACCTTGGGCAAAACAATCTGCCTAGTATTAAGAACAAAACAACACAAAAACATCCTGAGGGAACCCGATCATTCCAAAAAACAAAAACAAAAACAGAACTTTAGAAATAACAAAGAATTTCAGAATCAGAATTTTTGTTTTGTACCAAAACCAAAAAGTCAACATAAATGTTGTAGAAAAGAATATAAATTTCACTGATCTTACCAGTATCAAAAATAACACTACAACTAATAAAAGTCTGGCTCTTAATAAAACACAGATAAGGTAGGAGAATAGGAGCAGGAAGATGTACATCTTGCATAGTACACAATTAAGCAGCAATATAGCAATATTGTTTACTATAACAAAGAGATAAGAGAACATTGTTTAAAGCATCAAAGTAAAGGAACAGATGAAGTAAACATAACTATGCAAATATTTAAAGACAAAGGAAAAGTGGAAGTAGGGGAGCTAAAAATCTTATCATTAAAAGATAATGTAAAAAATTTGACCTCCTATCAAAGAGAAAGTAAATGCATATTCTTTTGAATTGTTACAGTATCCACACCAACTATTTAAAACAAATAATTAAATGTATCGACTAAAAAATATCAGAGACTGGAAATATGAAGCAAGAGAATACTGCTTACATAACTTTCTGTATCGTTTTCACTTATTCTATGTACAAGCATTAATTCAGTAATTCTGTCAACTGTTAACTTTCACCCTAAAACCAACACAGAACATTGACCAAATCTGGTAAGAATATTTCAAATAACTAAACAGGAAAATATAAAGTGCATCTACAAATCACTTCCTGTTTTTATTTTTATCTGCTTACTTTGAAAGAAAAGAGTACAACTATAGTGGAAACAATATGGAGTTCTTAACCAGAAACCTATGGATCCTCCTGGGCATGTTCTAGAGAACCCACAGCTTTCAAAGCATTATTAAAAGACCATGATGCCAAAAAAAAAAAAAAAATTAATCAATGAAAAGTATACCATTATTTTCTCACTTAATTGCTTTATAAATACATCCCAAGAAATAAGGCTAGGGGTGTAGTTTATTGGTACAGCTTGTCTAGCAAACAGGAAAACCTAGGTTTGATCACCAGGACCAGAAAAATAAATTTGGCAGACAGATTCTTTCAAACAATCTATCCTACAAACATCTGTATTTTATTTATTATTTAAAATCCAATCTTGTTAACAGATAAGTATTTAGAGCAATTTATAATAAACACAAGAGGACTGAAAAAAAGAAAACAATGTTAGAAATAAAACTACATTGTGTTTATATACAATACTGTTCAGTTCCCACACAAATTTATTTCTCTGCTTTCTAGTAATTAATGAATGAAAATATGATGGGTATAAGAATCAGAGTAATCATTTTTATATTCCATCAGTTCCTAAAAAGAACAATGAAGATGCAGTATTCAAAATTTTTTAAAGACTAGTACTGCATTACACTTGCAGATACTTTCAACAGTAAAAACTGAAAATTTACCTCAGAGAAGCTTTAAATTCAAAAGATACAAGGTATATAATGAGAAAAATATATCTAAATTACTTAAAAAGCATTCACAGAAATAAAACTATTGAGAAAAGTTGCACAGAAATATGCTCTGCTCACAATTTTGTAAAACACAAAATAATTTTATACTGCTTTGAGGATATTTTATTTTTGTTGCCCTTTAAACTGGAATTTTAATTCTCTCTCTAAAAATAATACACAATTAATGTGCATAAAGCTATATTAATGTGCATAAATGGTAATAAAGTATAACATTTATTGTACATAATTCTGACTTACTGACTTGTTTAAATATTTACATTGAAAGGAGAGAATTTACCAAAAAGATATTTTAGATTATCTTTGAGAATATAAATAATCAAGAACCTTGCTTTCATAAATAATTTCAATTTCAACATAGCGAGATCCATTAATAAAAATAAAAATGAGATTCTAAAGAAAGAAAATATTAGGCATAATCTGATTTTACGAGTAAAAATGTAGGTTACTGGCATATTTCAATGATCACTAATAAGTCTTCAAACAGAAAACAGAAGATCAGATTCTCTAACCTGCACAGTCCATTCACTCAGCACTCTCAAAAGCCAGCTAACTTCCTTTATACTACAACTAGATAAAAGAGAAGTACGCTGGGAATGTATCAGCATAGGATGCTATACCTCAGAAGACAGCCACCAAGACCTGGCTATAAAGTTTTCAAATAGACATTAACAAGCAGCTTTATGTTCTAGAAATGATTGTTAATATTCTTATCTAGCCTCCAAAATATACACTGTTAGAATACAGAATTATGAACCTGTAGTACTAAACGTTCAAAGTTCCTTCAGGTAACTTTTCAGGTTTAGCAAGTTACCCAATAGTCTCTCCAAGCACAAAATTACAAATGTCATATTTTGTATTCAAAGTCACCTGTCATGTTCATTCCCTAGGGCTACGTTATCGCATATGAAAAAGTCTACTTCAGTACATGAAGTGGTTCATTCACTATTTCAAATGCTTTATTTAGCTCCTATAAAATTCATACTATAATACATGTCTTCAGGATTCTCTGAAATTTACATGGGTGAGGCTATTTGTGCTGAGATGGCTAGCTGTTACATCACATGCTTCTATCAGCAGCAAGGGTCCTAGATACTGGTGTTTGGCATCAGCTCAACTGTGGTTGTCTGAGAAAAGAATAAACACTTATTTTTAAAAGCTAAATCATTAGCTGTAATGTCAAAAATGGTGATCGATTTCTGTGATTACATGCTACAAAAACTTTTTCGTTTCAGAAAGATTTAGTAACTATCATGTACTACCCTTTATTTTTTGAAACTTCATTTCAGTGATGCCCCTTGCACATCTGTGTAAAGAGCCTGGAATTTCTAGCCTTTAAAAATTACCATCCAGTTCTATTAGTGTTCTCCAAACTGTGCATCAGGATCCATTAGTAGTTCATTAAAACAATTTAATTGGTCTCAAGTGGCAGTTTTAAAAATGATCTAGTTTCTGAAAGAAAACTGAGTACATATATGCAATCAATCATATTCAATGAGATTTTTAGTTCTTTAAAAATGTACGTGTATCACATATACTCACAATGTAAAATGTATTTCTGTAGTTTGCTAAATATGTCTACAACTAAAGTTACTCTCTTCTGGGTATTTTCCCAGAAGAACTGAAAACATCATACCACAGTGATATATGTGCACCTATGTTTATAGTTGCACAATCTGTAATAGCCAGATCTTGGAAACAACCCAGATGCCCATCAACTGAGGAATGGATTAAAAAAGATGCGGGATTTTTATATAATGGAATATTACTTAGCCAAAAAGAATAATAAACTTGAGGCTTTTATAAGTAAATAGATGCAACTAGAAACCACACTCATACGTGAAATAAATCTGACTTGTACGTGTAAAGAATGTATTGTCTGGCTAGTGTAAGACAGTGAAAGAGTAACTAAGATCGAAAAGTTACAATAGATACAGTAACAGGGAAACAAACTGCTCAAGGGAAATTACAGTTTGATCAATCTTGCATGCCTGTGTAGTAACCTAAGTATTTTGAAGATAACAATATGAAATATCATAACCACTGTTGAATTCCTATCATCTTGTTTTGAAATCCTGTACTGCTACTGTCTGTTGTTGTTGTTGTCATTTTGCTTTTATTGATTTTTGATGGTTTGTTTGCTGCTGCTGCTGCTGCTGCTGCTGCTGCTTTTTCTTCTTCTTTGGTACTGGGAATTGAACTCACCATCTTGCATTTGCCAGGCAGACACTTATGCCCCTGAGCTATATCCTCAGCCCTGGTTTGTTTGCGTCTTGATTTTTTTTTTCTTTTTAAAGTACAAAAAAAAAGTTATTGTAAAATGACACAGGAATATCAAAGCATCCTATATTATAATCAGTTATAATTAAGGCAATTTTTAAATTAGAAATCTAAATTTCCTCAGTAAAAATAAACACTACACTGTAAGTGTAAATTAATATTCTGATTATCTAGGTCTGACTGTTGCCCCATCATTAGGTATTATGGTTTAGCTAAGATTTCCGTTGCTCCCAGAAGTTCATGTATTGAAAGCTCAGGGTAACAATGTTAGGAAGTCTTAGGACTGCTAAAGGCAAGGCCTTGTAGAAGGTCATTAGTCACTGGGGACCTGCCTTCAGAGGGGATTTAGGGTTAGAAGAATGAGCAGTAAAAAAACACCCTCCTTGTTGTCTTACAAATTCTTGTACAGTTCCCACCATGGTGTCATCTGCCATGAAGTGTTCATCAGAGCCAAGGTAATGCTGGCACCACGCTCTTGACACTCAGCAACTGTGTGCTAAATATATCTCTTTCCTTTAAAAAGTACCCAGCCGCAGGTATTTCATTACGCTAACGGAAAGTAGAGTAACGCACTTGTGTCTGACTATTTCACAGTTTCTCAAAATGTCTGTTGTGCCTTCAGCTTTCAATTTCACAAGTGAATTTACACATTCATTGGTAATAGCTTGTTTCATAGCCCATGTGCCTCAACAGTTGGAAGAAGTCTTTAATTTAAAAACGCCCAGCTCCCTAAGCTTCACATTATATGTATACCCCGAGAACAACACATCAGCCTCATCTCCTGCTGCCTTAAAAATGCCAAGAATCAAAAATCAAGCAGAGGTCATACAAACTTTTTATTACTGACCTATCTGCCATACCAATCTATCTGGAACATCTCATTATCTACAATAACAAGCAATAATATAAAATTTAAACTGCAAGCCATCAAGGAAAATCATGTTCCATTGTGGAGCTCACTCTCATTCTCTAAGTACTTATTATTTACCATGTCTCAGACACATGTCTAGAAACACAGCAATGACCCTGGCCCCTCCCCAAAGTCTCAGCTGGCCAGGAATGGTGGCATGCTCCTATAATCCCAACACTCGGGAAGCTGAGGCAGGAGCACTGCCAGGAGTTCGAGGACAACTTAGGCTACACAATGAGTTCATGGCCAGCCTGAACTGCAAAGTGAGATCCTGTCTCAAAAAAAAAAAAAAGAAAACAAACAAAAGTCTCATCAGGCCTCTTCAAGAGCTACCTACTGTCATGTCATACAACTTCTGAAGTACACTTTACGTTAATTAAAAATTGAAATAGTAGTTAAGTCATGGCAAAAAAAAAGGACTATTCAAACACTAAACCACTGCTTCCAGGAAAAAACAAGTTTAAGTTCCTGCTAGCCCCTATGGCCACAAGATTTTGATCAATCTTTATGTAACATTGTTTTAGATATGTCTATGTTTAAAAACCTAACACTAACTTATGCCTGATCTGTAAGACACACTACAGTTTTCTTGTGCTTATCAGCAAAAGCTTGAGAGCCAGTTTAGACAAAAATCACCAAAAATATTTTTAAGTACAGTATTAAAAACACTATAAAAAGTAAAACAAAAAAGCAGAGAACCACCTTTTTCAATCTCAGCTGAAGACATGAAATGTTCCCACATAAGAAAGAATGACTTGAAATTTTTGCCATTCTGCATATGGTTATATCCATGAGTGACTAGAACAGCATAAGGAATATTGATTTTGAAGCTGCAAAATTTTAGCAAGCAGATAAATGTCCAAATAGGTAATTTAGAAATCATAATCAACTTGAGAGAGCTTTCTCTTTAAACAGTCCTCTAATAATTGAACAAGAAAAGGCATAACATTGCCATTATGCAACTCCTAATAAATTGATGCTTACAAAGATCATCATGACTATTAACAAAGGAAGAGAGAATCTTTGGTATATATAATGTATTCTTCCCACTTTTTTTTTTTTTTTTTTTTGATCCCGGGAATCAAACTCACAACCTCATGCTTGCCAGGCAGGCACTTAAGCCACTGAGCTAATAAATCCCAGGCCCCTTTGGTATATATAACGAAAGAAAAAAACTGAACAATGTTTTTACTCTTTAATTTAACATGACAGTACAGTTTTGGAATCTGATATCAACGGCAGGGATCAGATTTTATTCAAATGTGTCTCCCCAGTAATATCGTATGTAACAGACAATCAACAGTGATTGAAAGTTTATGGTTTGAACCATGAATGAATAAGTGACTTCTTAGAAATTTACTTTTCCCTAGTTTAAATGTTCTATTAGTACGTGTTTCTAGTCTTCAATGCTCACATTCCCTGTGTGGAGTCCGAACATACACACCTGACACACCCTAACTCCTTCATCCAGCCCCACCCTTCCTAGCTCACCCCTGCCTCCATCTCTTGATCCCCTTCCCACTGAAGAAAGACTTAACTCCCTACTTCTTAGTATCTTTTATTTTTGTTATCTATTTATAATTTGGGTTTCTTACACAAAGAAACCATGTGATATTCAGCTTGTGTGTCTGATTTATCCACTTAACATTCATCTCCAGGTGCACCCATTTTCCTACAAATGACTAAAATTTAGCTTTCTTCATGGCAAAGTAGTGCTCCACTACGTTTAAGTACATTTTACCTATTCGTCTTTTGATAGGCATACCAGCTGTTTCCAAGATTTAGCTATCATAAATTCATAAACATGAATATGCACATATCACTGTAACATGATGTCTTTGAACTAACTAGGTAAAATGGAATTGCTACTTTTAGTTTTTTTTTGTTTTGTTTTGTTTTGTTTTTTGGTACCGGGGATCGAACTCACGACCTTTCGCTTGCCAGGCAGGCGCTTAAGCCACTGAGCTAAATCCCCTACTTTTAGTTTTTTGAGGAATCTCCACACTGATTTCTATAGTGGTTGTATTAATTTTCATTACCACCAGTGAAGAAAGTTCCTCATTCTCCTGCAACCACACAAGCATTTGTTTTATTTGATTTCTTGATGATGGTTATTCTTTCCAGGATAAAATGGAATTTCATTGTTGTTTTAATTTGTATTTCTCTAACAGCTAGCAATGAAATTTAAAAAGTTAATTTGTAGTCAGCTTTTCAAGTAAAACAATAAATACAGCAATTTACAGCTCTAAGAGATGCAAATGCAGCAACACCTCACAGACCAAAGGTCATTTATACGGTAACTTCAACTTTCCAAAACAGAGTAATGACTCAGGAGAAATGATTAAAGTCACAAAATACATACTCTTTACTAAACAATAATGAAAACCCTAAAAGCCACTCAAGAGTCTATGTACTTTTATTTCAAAATAATTCTAATGAGCTTACATCAGAAATCAAATTGACAAAATGAAAAACCGAGGTGAAAAATATGACTGATAATGGCACACTCGACATGTAACACATCAATAAATTTGTAGACACCTGTGTTTAACAGCACACTTTATAACAAATGTTCACAGTGAGAATCCTACATCACCAGAGAACATGTGAATATGTTTAGAAAACAATGAGAAAACTAAAAATTGTTTCCATAGAATGACTTTGTTTCAATCTTGGAATGTAACAGTCTGCTACAGTTGATATCAACTTGAGAAGTTTAGAACTAGTTTAACTAAAAAACTCAGCAGGAAGCCAGGATCCTTACTTTGTAAATATTCTCATCCTGTGCAAGAGGGCACAGTTTTTTGAGTACTACACCCAAGGGGGGCGGGGGGAGCCTGCATACACTATAAGGGAGGAAAAGCGGCTTGTTTTTTTCTCCTTTTTGCTCTGGCTGCTTTTGCTAGCTGCTGCCTTAAAGTGCTGCCCCAGTGCCACGCCACCCTGACTTGGAGCCAAGGACTGAAACCTCTAGAAACTGTACACTAAATAAACTTTTCCTTCTTTCATTTGGGTTGTCAGGTGTTCTGTACCAGCAACAAAAGAAAAGTAACCACACAGGCCATTCTCTATAACTCAAATAAATGAGACAGTACATTCAGAAAGTTCAGTAACAGTATCATACTTTATTCTCCTAACAAAGTTGTATTCTTTTTCTTAACTATAGTACTAATTTCCTACTTTAAAAAAAATACACAACTACAAATAACAGCATAGTTTAGACAATGGTTACAAACTTGAGAAGTTCATTCAAGGGTATTCACGCTTGTGTATTTTAATTACAAAGCTAATATTCTCAATTCTCATCACAGAAAAGACTTAGAAGTATAAATGCTTACAAATTATAAACAATCAAGTTAACTACAAATTCTAGAATGAGGGCCAGGGATTTAGCTCAGTGGCATAAGTGCCTTCCTGGCAAGCCCAAGGTTGTGAGTTCGATTCCCAGTACAAAAAAAAAAAAGGAAAAGAGAAAAAAAGGAAATTCTAGAATGACATATGTGAGAATGACAGAACAAACAGCAAGTACAGAGATAAAATTTCCTTTGGTCCAACCCAAATCAAAAGCATCCTTTCCTGTGGGCCGGAGATTTAGCTCAGTGGCATAAGTGCCTGCCTGGCAAACGTGAGGTCATGAATTCAATCCCTGGCACACACAAAAAAAATCCTTTCCTAAAGGAAGTATGATGGCTTAAAGATAGAGACAGAGAACTTATGCAAATACACCTAAAATCTCAATTTCCAGGCATTAAGCCCCTAATTTTTCTTACACAGATCACAGGTATATTACTTGAGTAACAAAGAACAGTTCTATAACACACTGAGATTTCACTCACTAAAAAGTGAAGTGTCCCCTAAATCATTCCCTAACTGACAAATCTATAACAATAAAAATATCATATTTACAATCACAGTAGGTTATTTCATGATATTACAATCAAACCAACAAAAGTAATTCAATAAAGCCACCCTAACTTACAGGAACTTCTTATAACTGAAGCTCTTCTGTATTGCTAGTGGGATAAGAAAGTAGTATAGCTCCCTTAGGTAATAATGTGGTTGTGCTTCACAAAGTTAGACACACATTTGCCACATGACCCACCAACCCCAATCTAGGAACTTTATCTACTTGAAATGAAAATAAATGTGGCATCTTTACTCACAAGTGCCACAAACCAGAAACATGGTAAATGGTAAATACGCTGAGGTATATTCATACTTTGGAACAAATCCATACCTTGGAATGCAGTAAAAAGAAAACTACTGCTGCAAGTTACAATATGGATAAATTTTAAATGCATTCTGCAAAGTAAAATCCAGCCAGATTCAAAGGCTACATATGCTATATCTCATAATGAAACTTGCATGGTACTCTGGAAGAGACAAAATTACAGAAGAGAAAACAGACTGGCTGGCGGTGGTTGTGAAGGGCCAGGAGTAGCAAAAGCCGCTGACTACAAAGGGGTTGGAGGAGGGAATTTGGAGGTGGGGCGATGAAACTGACTTATATTTTGACTGTGGGGAGAGTAAATTTTAGTTTATATAAATTTAAAAGTTGAACTAAGAAAAAACTTAAAAACAACATTTTAATTAACTGAGATGCTCAAAAATATTTTACTACATTTTTTTACTAGGTAATAAATGTATTAATTTACATTTCTCCCATTTTCTGACCAGCAAACAAACGTGTTTAATTTCAACTTCTGCCTTCTTTCTAGTTTAAAGACTAAGTAAGTCAGATGCTCATGTTTACCGTTTTACATAAATCAGTGCCAATTTCTTGTTCGAGATTTGTCTCACAAACTGTGACAATGCAATGTAAATTAAATTGGTTTGAGATGAGTTTGGTACCTCAGGACACATTTAACCAAGGTTCTTCCATATTAAAATTCTCCCTGTTTAAAAAAAAAAAAGACGAAACAATCCATTCCTTCAACAAATACATAACCATAACAGGCTTATTACGTGCCAAATACAGTAAATATGTATGACATAGAAGGCCAGCCTAGTCTTTGACATCACACAGTTTAAGCAAGCAGTAACGTAAAGTATATGAAGTACAACAAAATTACAGTAATTTCTGAGACATAGCAAAAGCATTGAATATTACCATGTATGTTCTAATTTTCATCTTTGATGTGGAGAACAGCTATCTACAAGGTTCACACCCTCTCGTGAAGACCTATACTACAGAGGGCCTGCTGTCTTGGTGAATTCAAAAACACAGTCGATATTCTAGGGACATAGTTTAGTAGTAGAGAGTTTTTCTGCCATACACAAGGCCCTAGTTTTGGACCCCAGCACCAGGAAAACACACACACAAACACAGTCACACAGCTGACCAAGCATGCAAAAGCAGTGCTCACAAAATACCCTTTGATGTTTTAAGGACAGAAAAAAAAAAAAAAAAAGATTATATACACAGTACACCATCCCTCACAAGCAGAATAATCACGCCTCTACAGCAAGGTCCTCTTTAGGGCAAGACTGTACTTTGCATGTAGATTTCTTTCTGTTATCTTTCCAGCAAACAGGAAATCTTTCTGGCACTGAATACAATTATTATAAGCTTTTCTTCTTGAGGAATTTTATTTGCAGGGGAGGGAACCAGAGGTGGTAGGATAATCAATAAGAATTGAAGGAAAAAAAGACACAGTAGTCATAAAGATTTCTGTTCTAAAGTTTTAAAAACAAATTAAGGAAGTTCAAGTAAACTAAAACAGAAGTGTTACAACCACACCCCTGCTTCTTTGTCATAAAAGGAGAAGTCAAGCTATGTAAAAAGAGGGCTGCTTGCAGGTGCTGCGGCATGAAGTTATCATGTACAAAGGTAAAACTACGTAACCCTGAGGACCGAAGAGGGCACTTGAAGAATTATCGGGTATGCCAAAACTACCAAAACATTTTCCATCTTAAGTATCCTAATTACACTACAGTTCTTGGGTTTCTAGGGGAGCCCACAGTGTTAATAAGTTAGTAACATAGTAAAAGAATGAATGAATGAATGAATGAATGAATGCAATAACTACTAAACAAGCTAACACAGATTAAAATAAATGCTTACAAGAAAAGAAGAGCCTAAATAAATTACTTGCATCTTACTGAAACTCTATCTCAGACAAGTGAGATGCTAGCAGTCTCTATTTTAAGGAGTCCATGCAAATTAATGTAGGTCTACAGTTCCTTTCCCAAAGTGCTTGTAGTCAAACATGTCCTCAAAGTCAAAGTCTTAGAAATTTTGACAGGTGACACCCATAGGTATACTCCTAGTGAAGACCCCGACAGTACAGAGATGCTTCAGGCAGCATACCACAAATCAAACATTTGCTATTCTTGCGGCCAACCCTGCTAATACTTGAAATAAAGACAATATTTGTCTTGAATATATAAAAAAATTTTTAAAAACTCTGATTTTCAAAGCACTTTGGATATCAGGATTATTGAAAAGTTATGGTCTAACAGAACACTTACCACGTGCTGATGTTTTGGTACTGTTTCGGTGAACTCACAGTAATTCTAAAAGCATCACATAGGTTTACAAACAACATACCTCTTAATCATATACAATGTTAAATCTCTCTACCACAAATCCTCCTCTGGGGCAGTTTTCAGAAATCTAACCTTGGTGATTTGTAGAAAAACTGCCACATTCAAACTTGCCACCAGGCGCCCCCTCCAAAAAATCTAATGAATTGAATGTATTAAACTCATCATAAAATAGATTGCTCCCATTTTGTTGGAGGAAAAATGCTTTACCTGATAAAGGTGACCCTGACTCAGGAAGCAGCATCAAATGAGTCACAAAAAGGACTTCAAAAAAAATTCAATTTGTCATAAAGATAAAAATAAATAAGCCTATAAACTCTATGATCATAGTATAATCATGTATACATTTACTGATTATACACAATATAAGCAACATACAGTAACAATAACACACTGCTGCTGAGGTAATAACACATTTCCACTGAGGAAGAAACAGGTGGGTCCTAGTCAACAACGTTACAAAAGAGTAAAGAAGTGCCTTAAGAACCCTTCTACCCTTGAAAAAACAACTCAATGACTTAAATATAATGGTTACAACCTAAAATGAATAGCTTTGTGTCAGCATTTATTGCTTTCTTATAATGTATAGTAACTTTAAAGATACATGTTTTTATCACTTAAGTCTCAAAATTTCCTAGGACATTTTGACAATTTATTCTTGATAAATTTCCTTCAACAAGCTTTAGAAATGTTCCAACTGGTACTCTACTTACCAAAATTGCTAATATACAATAAATGTAGTGGCCTTTAAGGATGCTATGTATAAAGCTATGAGAAATCATTTTTTTTAACCTATCTTCTGGCTAATATTGTCTAAGGGTTCTTTTGTGTCATCTTTGTACCTCATTCCCAATTTTAAAAGACAGATTGAAAATGAAGTCATTTTTTAAAAATAAAAAGTTATATACATGTAAAAGAAAAAGGAAATCAGTTATTTTCATCCCCCACATCAACTATAATAGCTTTATAGAAATCCTAAAATATATTGTTGTCCTAGTCTTATCCCCAGATTAAAATATAAAGTACATGAGTAAGACTCCAACACGTCCTTTTTTTAATATCTCAAGAAAATTTTAACAGAAATTTGGGCTAAGAATCACTGATACAAGCAGCATTCTCTACAAACCATTTTCTCATCTATGAAAGAAGTAGCATTCCCCTCTTTACAGTCAATAATGCAATGATTATTGTTAAAATTGTCCATTTTTCTTCTCTACTTTTTCAGGAAAAAAAACTGATTTTTGACTTGAACTTTTAAAACTAGCTCATACAATAAAATTCATTCTCACTTATTTGATATTCTCATTCCCAAATACTAAAGACTTTTTCATTAGTAAGTTAGCAAACTTTGTTTATAATATATAATAATAAGAAAATACATAACACACATTCTAGTAAATCAACCTTGAATTACTAGAAAGTACCCAAAACTATGATTTTAAATAACTGATTATATTTTGATACTTTAACCTCAAAAATGAATCTCAATTATATGAAGATACACTAGACACAACATATCCTAATACTATACGGTATTATATTAAAAGAATTTATAGTAAGTAATTATCATTTCTTTAAATGAAAATTAGTATCACAAGATTCCACATCTTTAAGATTTACGGATTTGAGATATGGAAAAGCATACTATATTTTGTTTCCTGGCATAAACATAAAAACAACATACTTTTTAAAAATTCACATCTATAAATATCAGAGTTTTTTTTTTAATGCTACCTACAATAGGTATCTACTAGTTTCATCTGCAAAATGACGCTAGGCTACTTTCACATCCCAAATTAAAATTTTATTAAAAAGATCTGAACCCATGTATTTGTATACCATAAGACTAGTGGAATATTGTGAAGTTTCTCTCTTCTCTCCGTTGCATTACATAATATATTTGCCTGCTACTTGAAAGTACAAAATTTACTGCTAGAATAAGTATTCACAGAAATAGAAAATAAACATGACACAAACATGCCATATGGAAAAGATACTCTGAATATAACTTTAACTCTAATGTATCACTAACACACTGCCTTGTATACTATCTAAAGTCAAAACTAAACAAGTTTTAAAAATAGATATCACAATTAATAACTTCAAAATATACAGAACTCCATTACTTTTACAAAGTGCACTTGTATCAAAAGGTATCACATGACCAGTATCACTGTAAAAGGTTAAAATAAATTATTTTAATAAATTCAATTTTAAAAATAAAGAAAATACAAAGTATCATGCATTTTAGAGACATTGTATTGAAGGCAGTACACAATGAAAGTAGAATTACATGATAAAATTCTAAGGTGGTAGAAAATATTCTCCTCACCACTAAGATTCTATTTACTTTCCTCAAAAAAATTTATTATTTTTGATGGTAGTAATAATTTATTGTTGAAAATCTAAATACAAGGAAGTATAAACAGTATAAACATAAAAATCACTTCATATCCTCCATTTATAAGTTTTATTAACATATTATGTATCTACAATCATATAGATGTATCTATACATATATTCCAGTGCTGGTGAACCTTTCAGAGCTTTTAATGATACGAAAACCCCAGTGTGGGATGCATGCCATAGGTTCACCACCTCTGATATATTTCTTTTTTTCACATACATTGAGAATAGAAAAATGTTTATGATAATTTTCTTGAAAATATAAATATATAGATTGTTCAAAATACCATTGTTTCAGCTTTTTTCATTAAGCAGGCCAGGTTTGAGATCATTTAATGTTTCTCTGTGTTGTTACTGTTGTTGACTCCTTAAGGGTAAATGAAAAATCTGTTTGCTGATTTGAGAGAGACAGAGACAGAGACAGAGACAGAGAGAGACACAGAGACAGAGACAGACAGACAGAGACAAACAGGGGAGCGAGGAGGGCAGTGAAAGACAGACAGACAGAAAGGAAAAAGGAGGGGGAGGTCACTGCACTACATTTTTCCAAAGCCTAACAAGCAGATACCTGTATTAAAATCGTTGGCTGACTGAGCTGGGTCCCGAGCACATCTGCAATGTGGACAGAATCCCTTTTACGGCCTCCCACTGCTTGGTCCAAAAGTGTCGTAGTAATCAGGACAGAGCGCTGTCATCCATGTGTGCAACTTGAGCAATTCTCTCGACCTTTCTGACTCACTTCTAAAACTCCGTGATGCTCCCATCTCCCTACTTCCCCATCACCTTTTTTCCTTACTCTCAAAATAGGTAAACATCACCCTTTCCTCACAATGCCCTTAGCCTCCCTAACGCAAGAGCTGTCTAACAAGGTGGCACCCCCCACCTCCCCCCACCCTCGCGCACTTACTCTCCACCCCACAGAAGGACCAAAGCTGAGGAGACCAAAGGTATGGGCAATCTTCTAGCAAGGAGGAAAGGCAGCAACTCAGAAACAAATTTAAATACATTTGTCCATACAAATCTTTTACTTGAAATTAGTTTTGTGAGTTTCATGGGGAAAAAATGTATATACTCTTAAAACTTAGGTAACTTATTTCACAGACTCAAAGTAAGTCAATTAAAAAGTTGCCATGATTTCTCTTATATGAGATACCTAAAAAATAAAGATCAAAATAAAGGCTAAATATTAGGAAGTAGGGAGATCTTTTCAACATGGAAAGGCACTCAGGATGAAGGGGGGGGGAGGAAGGAAGCAGGGGACCCGTTATGCATGTGCACACCAACACCATACAATCAATGTGATCACTATGTGACACAGCATGTACTAATAAAAAATACACCGGGACAAAAGCTGGAAGTGCTGTTAGCTCTGAAATTATTCAGACAAGCTGGTCAAGACACCAACATGAAAGCACCTTTCGAATCTTTCATCCATTATATCTATATAACACTTTAGAGTTCAAAGTGCATCCATATGCATTATTTATTTTCATTCCCCAAACAAGCAGATATAATGGTCACTATTGATCACCTCTCTAACATTCATTTCTCCCACAGTCTTCCTTCTCACAATATTTTTAAAGTATCTTCCCTCCCTCCATTAACTCAGGAAAGCGACCCCTGACAACAGCAGGTCTTACGTCCTGATTTCACAGAAACCACTCCCGACAGCCCTGATTCCCTGTCAGAACTGGTTAAGGAGTGAACACCATCTAATCTGCTCAATAGAATATGAAGAGAAAAGTAGGCCAATGGGCTTATTCAAAACATTTTTTCACTTTTACAAGAGAGACACAAACAGACTGCAGAAGAGAGCTCCACTGCCTGCCTGGTCATGGCGCATCTGCAAGTGACCCTGCCTCCAACCTAAGGATGGACCATTGCAATCCACAGAGAATAGCAGAGCCACGAAAACCTCAGAGGCAAACCAGGAGCACCAGCAGGAGCTTCCCATCCAGGCTCCACACTGCATTTCAGTCTCCCACTTCTATCAGCTGCACCTCGGTCACTGCGACATGGCAAACCCCAGATAACCAGCACTCCGTCCCTGACTAGGACCTCCCTGTTTTCAACCGCATGTTCTCCTTCTCACTCGGGCTAAGGCAGTAAGTCAGGGGGTTAGCTAGTGCGAGCTGCTAGGCCAGCACCATGCCCAAGTGCTCCTGACACCCAGCAAGGGTGTGGCATCTTCTCTTTCAAAAACAATCTCCTCTGCAAATTCACACCAGCCTTCACTATTCATGTTAAAACGCTGGAATGATAAAAAGGTTCCTTCCAATGCTGATGCTATAGAAAAGCTAAAATGGAAATCTGTGAGATACAGACTGATCACTTGACTATGGAATGAAATAATCTACAGAATGAACCTGTGATGGGTTCAAAAATACCAGAACACATTTCTTTTCCTAAAATGCTATTTTAAAAACTAGTAAAGATAGTATTTTAGGAGACTCCTCTTCAATATATGACTATTAATCAAGTTCTTAAACTAGATTAAAAAGGAAATTGCTTTGAAAATCTCCGCGCCCTAAACCGACCTGACAGTGCATCCCGGTGGCCTCAGTACTCAAGACAGTGAGGCTGGAGGACCCGGTGGGGGTGAAAATCCACGGACAGCCTGGACTACATCAGGTCTCATGAGAATAAAAATAAATAATGAAGACAAAATAACAACCAAAACAGCAAACCTACCCATCCCAAACCTCTCACTGCAACTGAAACACAGTAAGATCTACTCCCAAGGCAATCTCATACTGCTAGGCCAAAGTATGAGTGGTGCTGGGGGTCCGACTTTATTTTCTCACAAAAACCACACTGACAGTACATCATCTGTGATTTCTAATTTCTGTTTCTTACATATGGAAAGAAATTCCACAAATACCTGAAGAGCAAGCTCATCATAGACTCTTCTAATAGCCTATTTGAGGTTTTTGCTTCCAATCATTTAAGATTATCTCACCCTCACCTATGTCAACTGTAACTAAATTTAAGCTGTTCATGTCTTGAAAGCAGTCCACTAGTTCTGATACAAACACCCCAGTAACTGCTGCTAACAGTTTGTTAAGTACAAACACAAACAATCCTCAGGAGGCACACAACAACCAGTGGGGAAAACATCCAAAGGCAAACTAGAAAGTGGTCCACTGTTTACTCAATGTAACACGGGCATTCATCAGTTAACTCCACAGTGGAAAGAGTATCATTTAATCTCATGAGTGGGTGAAGCAGAGGTCAATATAAAAGACATTCTGGAACAGGCCCTCCCCAGGAGTCTGGTTTTTCTACTTACCAATCAACTCTCTAATAATTCATATATACCAGCACTTGTGAAGTGAAAGGAAAACTTACACAGCTACTTTATGTGTATTTTCTGAATTTCGATGAAGAGCATAATAGAACTCTCTCTCTCACACTGTGTATGTATATACACATGTGTATGTGTGTGCATGTGTGTAGCTATCAGCTAAAGAAAATATGCCTAGGTGACACAAAGTCATCTAAATAAACGTAACAAATTTAAATACAACTTCAAATATAACATTAACACTATAGAAAAAGTATTAAAATCTAAGAAAAAAAGCATTAAAATCTCATGGCAAAAGCTACCGTGAGATTTTACCTAATTCCATTAAAAGATAGTTTCAAACGGGGGATGAATTAGCCATATTTTCCTTAATTATAACGCATACATCATTCGTAAAGAAAATTACCAAAAAGTATATCTGACTATCCAAACATAAATACCTCAAATTCTTTGGCAAAAAGTCTAAAATGATAAGCAGGATGCAGAAGAGAACAACATAATCACTTACTACAGTCAAAAAATCAATCAGTATATATTTGACTCGTGTTCCATAATAAAAGGGAACTCCAACATTCAGTTTTTAAATTCTACCCTTGAGAAGATGACGAGAAAGAAAGTCTAAGCTTCTATCGTCTCTAAAAATTATCTATTCCCACATGTAATTCCATTTTTCTACATTTTCTGACTTAGTTCAGTAGTTCACCAGTCACCTCCCATTAATGGATAATATATACTTGATTTCTAAACATTAAAAATTCAAGCATGGTTCCGTCCTGTAGCTCAGGACAAAAGTAATGCTCTGAGATAGCTTAAGTTACAAGAACCATAGCACCTGTACTTAAGGAATTTCTACAATTAAAAATAAGACAGACACCCAAAAACTTTTACTTCTGAAGAAATTATATCTTGAATACATACTACTAATAATGCATACATATTCCACAGTATCAAGTAATGCCCCTATGTGCTAAGGGCTTGAGAAAGAACAAAGAGATGAAAGTTGGGACGAGAGCACTGAGAATTTAAGACTACCAAGTCAGACCAAAAAAAATTTAAATAAATATTGTGCTACTCCCAAGATAAACATTTTCAACATGTTACACTCTAGAAGACTATTTCTTGTTCTTGAAAATAGGAGTCACATTATCTAATTAACAGTTATCCTAACTATCATTTATAGTCTCTGTACAAAGTAGGTATTTAAATTATAACACATACTGAGTTTTGAGAAAGTTCAATGTCATACAAATTCAGTTACAATTTTGAATGCTAAGAGAAACATAGAAGGAAAATAAATCTTCCCGGTAACATGATTCTTCATGCACTCAGAAACTAAAATTGTGAAGGCCTTAGTTTTCCCAACACTCTTTTGATAATAATTAAGCTTGAGATTAAATTATTTTACGGTTATCTGACATTTCAAATACTAAAATACTCATACTTATTTATCTGAAACTGTGGACATTTCTTATTTTATCATCCCACTGTTACAGCTAATGTTCTTCATTTTAGCATCTTTACATTTCACTCTATCCATAGCAAATCTCACTCTCAAATGTATTAACAGTAATAAAACTGTCCTACAACTTTTAACCTGTTTTATTTAACATGAAATGCTGAAAGCATTCTTTACTTAGTTTAGCACATGATTTGCAAAAGCCCTTTAAAAGGAAATCACCACTCATCCCATTCCAGGAAAAAAATATAAACCAACAAACTACAACAAAATCACAGTGTCTTCCCAGAATGGAAGAGATCGCAGGCGGATCAGAAGGCATCCAGGGAAATTACAGGACAGCTTCCCATTTGTTCCTGAGTCACATTTTTACAGTCTGGATTTGTTTCATGTAAAACCAATTACCAGATTATCCAACACACCTACATTCAAAAGCAAGTTAAAAAATACAACAAAGCCATATGTAAACTGTTTTAGGACGTCTACATTTCTGTTTACCTTCAATAACATAAAAGATAGCAAGTTGACTATTTTTGATAGAATGTGTTTCTTTAAACTTACTATTCCTATTTGATTACCTAACATCAACAAAGAACATACACACTTGGACCTTCACACCTCAAACTGACTCATTTTTAAAGCCAAGGCATTCTGGACTTGCACAGCTTTATCTCCGCCTACTCTCACAGCTTCCTCTTCCACAAGGACCTCCTGGTACAGCAGCCTTCTGTCCAGCTCAACAGGTCCTCTGATACCCAGCTACACACCTGCCTTCAGACCACGCCCTTAGCCCAGGAAAACACTGCCCTCAGATCCCATTTTGCCTATTAAAACATTTTAAGACCCAGATGGAGTGTAGCCAGCTCCATACTCAGTCATAATCCCTCAGTCAAAAATGAGTATCTTACATATATACAGACAGACCCTCTTATGCTTCCACTCTAATAAAACCCGCAGGAATCTGGCATGGCAATTATTTCTGAGTATGTCTGCTTCTACTTTCAAGCAGCTACTAAGTGTCAATTCATCTATATATTCTACCCACTTTTCCAATATCACCACGTGGCAAAAAGTCCTTTACACATAGAAAAGGCATGAGTTGAAACAAATTATTCCTTGATTCTATACCAGCATTTTATTTTTAAAGAATAAATGACTTTCATGTTTGAAGATTGTGTTAATATAGTGTTAATGCTTACAAATCTAATTTAAAAAGTCAATAACTACATAATTCATTAATTTTTTAAGCTGACAAATGGCAGAAAAGGTCAATGGGTCAATATATCAATAAGGATAATCATTCAATTCCCCCTCAAAAAACTCTCTGCAACATTACAATGAACTTTTCTGTGCCTCATTCTAATACGAACTACTTCTATCTTATACAGACGCAGAAATGTAAATTCACTTAAAGCCAAAGTTACCTATACTATCTAAGAATTATACCAATACTATACAAAGCATTTGACACCATTCTAATGTCCGTAAATTTCATCTTTTGTGCAACTATTAAGGCTAACATACACAAAAAATGAAGATAACTTACCTTAGCTCTAGATAAAGCTGAAACAAAATTTAGAAATAATTACAAAACACTCTAAGCACATCTTTTTTAAAAAAGTACCAATGTTACAAATCAGGTCTGATGTTTTGGTGGAAATTTTCTCTTTAACCAGTTGCACATCTAATTCTAAATTATGCTTATAATAATCTGGGTGATATTTTTCTTCCACAATGTATTTATATAATGAAGAAAACCAATTTCCTTCAAAGAAACATGCAATACATGGCTTTAAAAATTGAATGATTTTAATTTCAAAGTTTTCTACTTTATAATTCAATTATCTTTTACTATGTGTCAAATATCATTCATAGTCACAAAAACTGCAAAAGTAAAATAAATAAGTGACCTGTTTCCTTGATTTATTAAAAATAAGTAGATTTTCTAACAGAAGGTCTAAAGAGGCCACTGGCTGCACATGCGGGGCACTCATCACAACAGAGTTAAAACTAATTTGCACAGCATAGCAACAGTGCCTCTGTGTCTGTCTGTCTGCATGTCTGTCTGTGTCGTTCTGTCTCTGCTCCCCCAATTAACTTTTCTTCCTTCCCTATAAGGTGAGGTGGGAAAACTGGAATGATTATGACACAGGCCTAACCACTCCGATCACAAAAGCACACACAGACACCTCCATCACCACACTACTGACAAGAAATGTGGGCGCTACGGACCCCAAAACTCGGCTCCTGCGTGCCACCTGCCCTGCATCCGGGATAAACAAACCAGCGACTGCACCGCCACAGGACCCCTCGCAGCGGCCGCGCCGCCTCCGCCCGCAGCCCGGGGAAGTTCCGATGAGTCCACGGCTCCGCGGAGCAGACAAATCCCGGCGCCCGCCCTGCGCGAGGGAGCGCCGGAAAAAGCGACCCTGGCCAGCGGCTGCCGGCGCGGTCCCGCCGCCCGGGCCGAGCTCCGCTCCGAGGCGCCCTGCGGACCCGTCGGGGAACCCCGGCCGTGCGCGCGCCCCACGCGGGCAACTTTCGCCCCGCGCCGCCTCCTGCCCTCCCTGCGGCCGGGCCCCCGCCACCCGCCACCCGGGACCCGGACCGGGACCGGCCCTCACGGCCCCACCCGCAGCCCGGCGCAGCAGCCGCGACGACGCCGGGCCGGGCCAGCCGAGCCCAGGCGCACGGGGAGAGGCGCCTCACCTCAGGCGCGGCCGCCAGCGGCGTCGGGTCGACCCGGAGCCCGTCCGCCCGCCCGGCGTCAGTGGAGGCGGCCGCGCATTAGCCGCCGGCGGCCGAGGGGACGGCGAGCGCGCAGCGCAGGCGGGGAGCGGCAAGGCCGGGAGCACGGCGAGAGAGGCGACGCGGCGGGCCCGGAGTCGGTCTGCGCCCTCCTCCCGGGGCCTTCTACCGCCGCCGCTGGCCGGAGAGTCGCCGCCCGGACCGCTGCTGCCGCCACCGATGCAGCCGGGAATCAATGCACAGCGACGCCTCGCTTATCCGGAGGTCAAACATCCTTCTGCCTCGAGCATCCGGATCGGCGCCGGACCCGGAAGTGAACACAGGGAAAAAAAATAAAAGAGGAAAGCGCCTCTCTCGCGGCGGCGGTGGCGGCGGCAGCATCGGCCCCCATTGCCCGCAGCAGCGAAAAGAGCCGAGCTCAGCCGAAGACTACACCGCCCTGTTTGGATTGGTCAGATCACCAACAGAAAGGCAGGCAGCGTGCTCATTGGCTGGCGCGGCTTCTAAAAGGCCAAGCCTTCGTGCCAGTAGCTCGTGAGGCTGAGTGAGACCCAGTCCTAGGTGCAAGTGTTATTCCGGAAGAGTCTGAGGGAGAGGCAGCTTAGCAAAGTCTCCGGAGAGAGCTGGAGACAACGCTTCCATGGGTTAAGAGAGCTAGGAATTCAGTGGGCAAACAGCCGTAAGGGCGCCGTTTGTGCCAAATCTAGGTGCCCGGCCTTCCGCAGGTGCCAAAGGATCTTAGGGCCCGGTCTGGAAGAATGACATCACTAGATTGACATTTTCTCCTACTTCTTTCTCACCCCAGTGCTGTATCACAGATTGGAGTGCTTAGAAAAACTCACAGTAGATCCGATTTGCATCGCGATTGCTGTCTGTGAAGAGCGCCATTCACGAGGTGAGGTAATCCACATAGTACGGTAGGTTAGTATCCCAATTTTTCGAATGAACCTCCTGCAATTCCAAAAGGCTAAACATGACTCAAGTCATTCATTAAGTTATAGACTGTAATGGGAGTTGTTATTTTCTGACTCCTCTTTCCAGTCCACTCAGCCCACGTAGAAAGCAAAATACTACATTCTTGCCGTCTCTAGTTGATAAACTGATGCACCATGAAGGCGTTGTAGAGGACTCAAGCTCTATTTAGATTGTTACTCTTATGTCTGAAGTTCTCTCAAAAATTAGGCATTATGGTGTGCACCAAGAAAATTCATGGCCTAGTGCTGCTTACAGATACTTGTGTATTGTTGACAAATTCGCTGTTACAAGAGATTTTTGGATTAGGTTTATTTCTCTCAAAATTTTAAAGGTTCCAATGAAACAATGCATTTTAAAATAATTGCGGATTCATCACATATACTCTCCCTGCCTTGCCAGGGTTATGTGTTACCTTCAGAGGGAAAGATGCTCTTTGTTTTTGTGTTGTGTGATGTGATGTGATATGACAGTGAGTTTTTTACCACTGTCCTCATGCTGTTTCCCAGAGGAGAAGGTCGAGAAGTGACTGGTTTACCAGCCTTGGAAGAATAATGATAAAAAGCAGCGAAGGGACCTGGGGACATAGCTCAGTGTTAGAGTAAATGTGCCCATCAAATGACATACTCCCGAAGTTTCTTATCTGTCACAGGACCAGTGCTAGTCAGGACACAAAGTTAACCCAGTCTGCTAAATGGAGAAGAAATGTCTGCAGTGTAGAAAACAATTTTATAAACTTCGTGAACGTTTAAACATTGTTCTCAATTTCCACCAAAACATTTTGTATTCTCTGCCTCAAAAATATACTTTAACTAAAGGATACCAACTCATTTAAGTTTTGATAGACGCTTAAGAAAAATAAAAATATAATAAAATCATTTTTAAATTAGAAATGAATATGAATGTTTATATTTGTAACATTGTAATAGATCTTCATTAAAAATTTGACCTAAAAACTCCTATAGATAATAACTGGCAAGTAACATAGGTAGGAAGTAACAAAATTCTCATTCTGTTAATTTGTAAGAAAAAATAGACAATGTGAGAACAGTTTATATGAGTGAAGGAAAAGCCAAACTGTAGGCATTTTAACTAAATCTCTATAGTAAGAGTCTCAACATAAGCAGACTGTTCATATTTTTCCATATGCTGATCATAAAATAGTTCATTTGTCAATCGTTCCTAACATTGTTAGTCTTTAGGTGTTTATATTCTATTATTTTTTCAGTACCAATTTAGTATAAATCTATGTGTTCATGCTGTCACAATCTTTTATAACATACTGAAAATCTGAATTTGATAAATTTGTCTTTTGACAAAAGCTTTCTCTTCATGTTCTACAAATGCTTTGTTTTGTTTGAGAGAGAATGGCATATAGATTTTATGAAAAGCAAAGCTAGCCATTTCCCCTTCTTGGTAAGCAATGAGATTTTAAGTAAGTAAAAAAGAAAGAAGCAATTTGGTGAGGGTTTTAAGCAGAAAAATATGAGATATTTACTAAAACTTTTCAAAGTACACATGAAGCATTCATTTTCTTCTTCTAAGTAATTTTAATAGTAATTCTGATAGAAGGAGTTACTAGTTGACATAGGGTAAGACCTAAGGCATTGTATACTTTTTTCTTTCAAATCTAAATACAACTAAGTGTTTTTTCAGGGCCAATATCTATCCTTTCTCAATGTTATCTACCTATAATATTTTAATATCCTATTTCAAGATTGTCTATCTGTAATACCTATTTCAATATTATTCTTCTTTCAGTGTTATCAAAGTTAAATAATTAAAGAAAGGTAAATGGTCAAGTACAATGAGGAAGGATACAAAATAAGGCATTGTAAAAGTAGCCAGAAGCTAAGAGCAGAGAAACGTATTTTGCTGACTTCTTGCCCCACGAAGCCTGCAGTCATGAGGAAAGACAGGAAGGGTTCTGGAAGGAAGCTAATCACATACAGCAGCTAGGTCAGGTTTTTAGAAAGCTATCACTTAGCGAACTTTCAGATTTTTACATAAGTACATCTAGGAAGAGTCAAGACACTCAGTGTCTTTGTACCATCAGTGGGAGGATGCTTGTAAATATTTTGTAGATAGAAAAATGAATATATGGGCCTGGGATTTAGCTCAGCGGCATAAGCACCTGCCTGGCAAGCACGAGGTTGAGTTCGATCCCCGGTACCAAAAAAAAAAAAAAGGAAAGAAAGAAAATGAATACACAAGAATCACAAAACTTTCTTCAGGCTCTATTATAGTTCATAAAAATGATGTCTAGAAATGTTAAATATCACTTTTAAAATCTTAGTTCAAGATGTGCATGGTTTGAATGTGTACCCCAAAAGCTCACATACTGGAATCTTAATTTCTAGTGCAGCAGTGCTGGGAAGTGTTACCTGGTAGCAGGTGTTTGGGTCATGGGGACAGAGCCATCATTTCAAGAGTGAGTTCTCGCTGGTGTGACTGAAAGAGCTACCTTGAAAGCAAGTTATTACAAAGCTGTCATCATGCTCCCTTGTGTATGTCCCCTTTCCTTTCCACTTTCTGCCATAAACTGAAATAACATAAAGCACCACATGCAGGAGCCTGATTTTGGACTTACCACACTCCAGAACTATGAAACAAAATAAACCCCTATGCTTTATAACTAAGCCAGTCTCTGGTAGCCTATTACATAAATGGAAGGTGAACTAATATGGACTACCATAACAAAATGTAGTAGAGTAAGTTGCTTAAGCAATAGAAATGTATTTTCTCATAGTTCTGGCCATTGGACTTCTAAGATCAGAGTGGTAGTAAGGTTAGGTTCTAGGGAGGGCTTTACTCTGTATTTAAGATTGGTGTTGTCTCCATGTCTTCACATAATCTCAACTCACATATGACTGTGTATATAGATATGGAGAGACAGAGTGACATCTCTCATCCTCATCTTAATCCCATCATGAGGGCCTGCATTCATGATTTTGCTTAAACATAATTACCCCCCAAGAGGCCTCAACTCCAAATGCAATTGCATTGTGGTTTAAGGTTTCAACATACACATTTTGGGAAGACAAAATTCAGTCCCTAGAACCCCTCAAAGGAAAATACTGTCCATGTAGAAAGTAAATCATCAATAAACAAAAGAGAAAGTAAAAGATACGTTGTTAAGAGAAAGTAACTTGTGGACAGCAATATTAAAACCTTATCAAGAAAAAGAATAAATTCTTAAAGAACGTCAATGAGACTACAGGAAAAAGCTATAAACATGATAAAAAGGTAAAAATGCCTTGCCAAAAATAGTGACCAACTCTCTAGCTAGGCAATTTAATTCTTGGGGTTTTTTTTCCATTTGCAGACCTGAATTTTGGCAGCTTTTAATCAAGATTGGCTGTCCAAAGAATATTGTTTTCGTGATAAATGGAAGTTAGCTAAAGCTGTTATTTTTTCTTTAATGGTTTCAAGAATAGCTTAAATTCTGGATAATATATGACTCTGATGCTCATAGCAATTAGTCCCTATTCCATTTTCCCTCCCCTTGTCTTCTCTTGCTCCCCATGATTGTATCTTCCACCTCAAGATCAATCCAAATTCATGAGTCAAATCTAAATACAACCCGGTGTTTTTTCAGGGCCAGTCCTCAGAAATCATGAAGTCTTCTGGCTGAAGATGCGAAGGGCCAAGTATGAGCTCTGGCTTACAGTTGGACCTCAAGCTCTACCACTTACCTGTCTCTAATGTTTTCCTGGCTGTAGCACACTGGATTCTCCTTTGGTCACCTCTCCTAATTAAAGCTGCATCTTTTCCATACCACTGTAAATAAGGTATAAACTTTAAAAGCATGGTTTGGAAATTTTTTCAAAATTTCCAGTTCTGACTAGATTTGACTTCTCAGGATAAGGTCCTACTATGATGGATTATTTTCAGACTACTGAACTACAGTCATCCACTGACTAGGATTACTGGGTTACTCTATCCTTCTGCTGGAGAGGACTACACTGCTGCCGATGCTTGTCTAAGCCCTGTCTGACCTTTATGTGCCCTTTGAACAGTAAACAGGGAAGTCAGCCTCTTTGTCTAATTATGTTTCTTTAATCTCTGTCATATTTGATCAGGCTTGGTCTTAACTGCATCATTCTTTTCACCAATTTGTACTGTTGAATTCCTGGCACGTCATCATCCTCCAACTTAATCCTATTATAGTATTGATTCTATACCTGATTGAACAAAATCACAAAGTCAACGAAAGTTAAAATTGATGCAAGAGTAACCCTCACTTCTATTTGCTCTGTTTCACTGCTATAATTAGGATTACACTACTCTTCAGTGTCCTGTAATTCTTCCTTGCACAAGCTTTTAAGTAGTCTAAACCCCAGTTCATCTATAAAATTAGACTGTAATATTTATATCATATTTGATATCAAAAAGGTTAAATGCAATAATAATGTGTCTGTAATATATTTACAATATGTAATAAGCACTAAATAATTGTTGTTAGATACTGTCTGATCCCTAGGAACCTGTATTCTTCAATCCCACATGGATAGTAATCACAAGTTGAAAATGTCAATTATCAAGTTATTGTCTAACTTTAAGAGTCTACAGCTTAGAACTGGATTTATGACCCTAAGATAAAACTTTTTTATTTGATTCAGGCCCTATTATTCTTCTTTTCACAAACTATATGGACATACACAGGATACTGGCTATTTATTGTCTGTTTATAACTTCCTATTAGATTTCTACTTAGATTTCTTCTGGTGGAATTTTTGCTACCTCACTCATTCAGTGACCAGGGTCCCTGTTTTCAGTAAGGGTGTTACAGATAAGGGAGGAGGGTCTGTGCCCAAACAATGCAATTGGATACTTTTTCTCTAGATTTGAATCTTAAACAGAGGAACATGGAAACTAAAGACAGAAGGGCACTCCATCTGAAAAGTGGTACTCTGGTCACACAGTTCCTGCCCAGTGGTGATTACCCTACTTCCCCATCTCTGGAGAATTTTGGATTCTGTCTAGACCATGTCTTTCAACTTCTGTCAATTCTGTGAGACCCTCTTCCCCGCTGTGTTTCACTAACTTCTATTTTGCTTGCAATACGCAGAGTATATTTTCATTCCTGGCTTTTATTTCAACTCTCCTCTGTGCCTCCCAAGTATCCCTTTCTTGAGTGATCTGACTGTGGGTCCCGGTGAATACTTGAATTCAAAGTCTTAGTTCAGCTTTGGTTCATTTCTTCAGCATCGCTCTAATGTAATCTTTACCTCACTGGCACGAGGCCCACTGCTTCAGGTCTGTGTTCTAATTGACAAAGCTGGTGATACTCTGCTGCAGCTTTGTATTTCAGTGCAGCTGCCCCCGTCTCCAGGCAGCTCTACCTCAGCTTCTCGCAGAAACTCTGCCAGTTGTAGACCTAACCCTGTGGATGTGACTTAATGCTTTGTAGTCTGCCAGTTTGGGTGACCTGATCTAACTGGGACAAAATTCAACCAAATGCCAATTCTTGCTGCTTTCTAGAATGATAACTTTAATATACATTAGTGTATATTTGTAAATTTATATTCAGCCAATGTAGTTCTGTATCCCATTTCTTATACATAAATTACTCTCTTCTGATCCTGCTGACCCAATTCACAAAGAAGTATCGACTGATCTCTTTACAATGGAATAAATTTTCTGTGAAAAAGTTACTGTAGATATTTGAGTACTTTGTAATGGGAAACAATTTGTTTTTGCAAGCTTCTTAAATCAATTCTGTTTTATAATGTTAAAGACAATACAGTTGTGGAGTATTTTGTACTATGAACCAAAGATGCAGTCCTCAGGTTTCTTTGTATGTCTTTAAATCAGACATTAATACCTCACTGGAAATTTATCAGTGTTTTTGAACATGCTACTCCATAGAATCATAATCAAGGACCCAATAAAGAAGCTGGATTTTGAGGTTTTTTTCCATATATCATAAAAGCTACTTTGTATGATTATATGATTATAAATGTTATCTACTAACTCAATAAACTAAAACATTTGCCAAAGCAATAAAAATAATTATGTAACAGATACTAGGTTTATGATTGATAAGGGAAAGGACAATAATTCTGAAAATATAAAGTGATTTTTAAAGGTTATAAATCTGAGTGACTTTAAAATGTAATTTTTTATTCTTAATGGGATATATTACAAAGACAAAAAATTACAAAATTTGTTTTTTACTTTTCATTAGTCATTTTATTGATGGTAATGTTCATACTGCTTTTCTGAGATAATTATATCTGTAATGTGGGATAAAACAGAATAAATAATTCTGATGTATTCTAACTGTGCTCTCCCTGATATTAATACAAATGAAACAAAGATCAACTAAACAGCCTGGAGTCTTAAATTTGAATTGAAAATATCATCATGAACTGACACATATTTTCTAACTCATTCCACCGAAAGACCCAAAAGTAAGCCTGACTCAGTTGCAGTTGAGAATCTTTAGACTCTATAACACACTATCCCAAACTTTGTGGCTAAAGTACAAATCTATTATTATAAGGTCTAGAGGTCCAAAGTCCAAAATGATTCTTACTGATTTAAAATCCAGGCACTAGCAACACTGTGTTCTTCTTGGAGGATCTATGGGAGAATTCATTTGCCTGTGTTTTCCAGCTTCTAGAATCTGCATTCCTATTTTCATCTTCGGAGCCAGTATCGCACCATTCCAAATTCTGTTTCTGTTATCATAACTGTTCTAACTCTGTGTCTCCTACCTCTCTAACTCTGTGTCCTACCTCCTTATTAAGCTTACCAGGATGCTGGTGATTATGTTGAACCCACAAGGATAATCCAGGATAATCTGTCTCAAAATCCTTAATTTAATGCAAAGTTCCCTTTACTATGAAAGAGAATACTTTCACAGTTTCTGAGGGTTAAAATGTGCACACCTTTGGGGATTATTATTCTACCTACCACAGCTTCCAAGTCAAATTGAATGGTTTTAGATTTTAAAAAGGGAGTAGAGTCTAACCCCAGTTGCTAAGATAAGGCCTAATATGTACAAATATCACATTTGGCACTTAGAATAATTTAACTACTATTGCCTAGTAGCTTTGTATTATGGTAAATGGGGATGCAGTAAAATTATCAACTCCTGAGTGTCTGGGTAAAGAATGTCAGGCATTTTCTAGATAACATCTCTTTTAATGGTCATCGGTAGGAATCACTTTTCCCTTTTCGTAGATAAGAAAGTAAAGCTCAGAGTTTAGGCAAAGTGTTCAGATCATCCAACTAATAAGTAACATAACAGGAATTAAGCATAGTGTGTGCCTGACTCCACATTCTTTATATTTATGCTACTTTTTCATGATGTGGTAAGAGAAGTGAATAAGATCGTGGAATATACCATTAAACTGGGGGATTGCTTATACAATTACTCTGCTAGGCTGAACCTATTCAGGCAAAAGAAGAAAGTGAAAAAAGGAAGAAAAGAGGAAAAAGAAGATTCTTAAATTAGTGACCAAGCAAGCTAAATTTGAACAATTGCAAATGTAATATGTGGGAGAGCAATATGAAAGGACAAGCTAAAGGAAAACTCTTTTAACACTTTTCCTAAACTCATTTCAAGATTATAGTACCTGCAGGTAGCACTAGTCAGAGAATTGCCATGGTTTATGGTCTGAAATTTTTAATCAATTCTTTTCCAAAGAATGACAGATTCTTTAAGCCAAGATAAACATTTATTTTCCTCCCATGAACTAGGAATTGAACCCAGGGCTTTGCATTGAGCTAGATCCCCAGATGCTCCCTTTTAATTTCAAAACAGGGTCTTTCTAAGTCACTAAACTGCCCTGGCTGTGGTTGAACGCATGATCTTTTTGCCTCAACCTGCAGAGTACTAGGATTACAAGCATGTGCCACCACACCCAGAGTACGTTCTATGTATATACTTAGTTATATAATTGATTTTTTCCACCACATATGTGTACAGATGGCTATTAAGAATTGTTTTAGTAAATATTTTTCAACTTTTGACTGCTTACAACCCCAGGTACCTTTTTCTACTACTATATCCTTGAGACTTCAGTAGGAAGTTGCATTGTTTAGGTAAGTATTTGTTGTAACATGTCCTAAATGAGGTTTAGTGTTGATAGAAATGTTGTTAATCTACTGCCATTACTTAGAAAAGAAGTGTTTGAGTATATAACTTTAACCTAGCTTATCATATTAAACTTAATGAAAAAACTAGTTGAAAACAATTTTGAAAGATTTTCAAAAAAATACATTGCCCTTTCCACGTTTCTACAAATGTTATACTCTCAAACTTATTTGGATATATATATGACCTACCTGATTTTTTGTCTCCTCCACTGCCCCACCAAACACTCCTTCAGTAGATTTGCTGTACTACTTTACCTTTCTGTAATACTGCTTGTATTAAGGATCATGAAAAGCAGCCCTACAAAACTCATTATTTTAAATAGTGTAGAAATACATTTTAAGGACAATATTTATGCTATTATACCATAACTTTGATATGAGGACCCAAAGAGCATATGTCTTTTAAGTTGCAATATCAGAAATAACATGTCCCTTTTAAATAACTGGCTTGTTTTAATCTTGCAAGTGTCATAAGTAAATTTTTCTTTTTTTGTTTTATGAGAAAATAAAATTTTTAACAAAATAAGAGAATAGCAATAGTTAATACATTGTGTGTCCTCTTCCAAGTAGTTACTCAGAATATAAGACATTACAAAGATTAACTTACAAGGAAGAAACATATCAACACAAAACTTTTCAGCAGACAAACTAGCAGTGTAAATGAAACAAAAATACAAATTAAAATATTTTTGAAACAGTGGGATAGGTAAATTGGAGAACCACCTGAACTTCTCCCAACTTTCTGTTTCCTTATCTTCCATTTTTCTCCTTATTTGCATATATATATATATATATATATATATTTCTCATGTAAGAGAAACTATGCAATATTTAAACTTGTATGTGACTTATTTCATTTAACATTATGTTCTCAAGTTGCATCCATTTACCTATGAATTTCTTAAGTGTATCTTTTTTATGATAGAGTGGTTCTCCATTGTTTATTTTCTTTGTCCATATTTATTGGGTTTCCAAGATCTAACTATTGTAAATTGTGTTGTTATAAACATGGATATGCATGTATCATTGTTAATATGATAATTTTAATTCTCTTAGGAAGATACCTAGAAAGAGGCTTGCTAGGTTAAATTGAATTTCTATTTTTAGTTTTTTGAGACATCTCCATGATGATTTCAATAGTGGTTACATTAGTTTATATTCCTTCCAACAATGTAGAAGAGTTCCTCTTTCCCTACATCCTCACCAGCATTTGTTATTGTCCTATTTTTTGTGATAACCATTCTTTCTGGGTTAAGATGGTAGTTTAAAATAATTTTAATTTGCATATCTTTAATAGCCTATGATGTTGAACATTTATTCATATATTTATTGGCCATTTGTACTTCTTCTGAGAAGGTCATTTGATTATTATTTTATTCATGGTGCTAATTGCTAGGAAGCCTAGAGCCAACTTTGTGGCCTATCTGTAGGTAATCACTGTACCTGATGACATGCTTTTTAGTTAATCACCTCTGGTATAATCTTGTGTTATATAGTCTAATACTCCTGCAACTTTATTTTTATCTTGTTAGGATATGAGTATTTTTAATAAACTATCTTGATTCTTTTAAGTTCTTTGGAGCAAAATATAGAAAATATGTAGAATAACTTAAGTTTCTCTTTGCTTAATTACTTAGCATACTTCCTGAACATTTTGGGGCTTTTTCAAATTTTGGAAAGTATATTTAAGTGAGTCTGACATTTGTAGGCACTGCGTGAAATATTTTATGTGCCTTATTTGATTTTCAAAATTCCAGCAACTAGAAACTTTTATAAGCCCATTATAAAAATGAGAAATGTAAAGGAAAGCAACTGGACAGTTTAGGAACATGATATACTCTGATATGTATCTGAAGATTTGTCTGGCTCCTAGGAGGAAATTAAAGTACAAGGACAGCAAGTTAGGAGGCTACTGGAATGTTGTATGTACAACATGGAGACTAGGTCCAGCTTGGGGTAACAGAATAATGGAGGTGTAGAGAGGTGTTAGATGAAGGAGACAGTTTAATAAATGCGTGTATGTGTTCTTGTTAGTTTTGTTAGGAGGAGGAAAGGAAAGCGGGTAAAGACACCATTTTTTCTTTTCTGAAAGCCAGTAGCCTGTCAGGAGACTAAATGAAGGTTATCAAATGTCGGGTGAAGTTGCCCTGTCATTCTAGTTCATGTTGACGATTTGGCCCTAGCCATCTGGTTATCTTCCAAGGAAAGACTGTAATGTGTTGTGGAAAGAGAAAACTGCTGCCCATCTTCCTCACTGTGTTCACTTTCACCACGTGCCACGTCAGTTCTACTTTGAGCAGATGTGAGGGAGCTAAAAACTTCCAAGTATATTAGGATCCCAAGACTTCTTAGCTGTTTTTTTTTTTTTTTGACATTTCTCTTCCAGTAACTTCCCCTCATTTAAAACAGCTTTTAAATGTACATAGAACAGTGTAGAGTCTAGTAGCTAGGAAAGTCTCAAGTGAAAATGTGAGGGCCAGTTTAAACCAGTGCTAAGTCTCAAGCCTCATGGACATGACTAAAATAAGTTCCTAATGCATTATCAAACCCATGCTCTCAAAATACAAAATGTGTTTCAAAATGGCCTAACATGATACAAACATTCCTGTCCCACTGAAGTTTTCATTTTGGCCCTCTTCTTGCCTCAACATATTTCTCTCCTTTATGATCTTTTCATTGTGGTCAGTAATAGTGGTTTCTCATACGTGTCATACAGTGCAAATAGATTATATATTTTATAAATTCTTTAATGTCGTGCAAGCCTGTCACCATACTGTGGAACTAAGAGCTATTTTGGGATGTGGAAGTCATAGATGGAATCACTATAAGTTTGTAGCTATCTACAATCTACATGCATGTTTAATACACATTTAGATCACACATAGTTTATATTAGATATATGGAGTACATAGTATACATATCATGTATATGGATATATTATACATAGGTGGTTGTCTTGTTTAGAAGTATACTTGTTTTGGAGTATATTTATTTTATATATGGTCTCTCTTCCACAATCACCTCCAAAGCAAAATTACACTCATATTTACTAACATTGACTCTGTATCTCCTCATATGCAAACAAATTCAGCCATGTTAACCTCCAGAAAGCCTGCTAGATCTACATCCTTTTTAAAATAAATTTTTGTTGATTTCTGGTGAAGTACATGGAGTTTTTTACCTTTAGTTTCATCTCTTCTTACAAACTGTAGATTCCTTTCTCACTTTGGAGCCCGTTCTAAAGAGTAGTCTGTAGTCTCAGATTGAGTGACGGTAAAATCGGTGAAGTTACTAGAAGTAAAGCACAAGAATAAATGGCCCTCTGCCTTTGGAAGCTATGTCAGATCTAAACATTGTGAATTTAACTGTTTGAATCTCACTTCCAGAACCTAAACTATTTACAAGATCACCCTTGGGTTCAAATCATTCACAACACGGGTCTCAAGAACCTACACTGGAACACACTCCCAGGGTACTTCCTCTCTGACCTCATTACCAGTTTTTTCTGTTCTACTTGCCTCATGGGGAAAAAAAATGTACCCAATTACCTAGATGGATATGAATTGCTAAAGTGACCCTCAAATAGAGTTAACATTCTAGTTATCTTCAAGCTTACAAGTAGCTTTTTATAATTACTAATTTCTAGATATCACTTCCCCTATATTTTCCCCTAAGTCTTACATATTTTTTCAATCTGTTAAATCACCTATATTTGAAATAACTACAGTGAGTTCTATTTTCTTGACTGGGGACCAGCTAATAGAAGCCTAAAGCATTGCCTAAAGTGAACGCAACTCCCTAGGGCTGAAATGATACTCAAAATACTCTCTCTTCTCTCTCTCTCTCTCTCTCTCTCTCTCTCTCTCTCTCTCTCTCTCTCTCTCTTCATTCTCTCTCTCTTTCTCTCTCTTGCCTTCTTTCCCTCCCTCTCTCTCTGTCCTCCCTCCTCCCCCTTCCTCTCTCTCCTGTGTCCTTTCTCCTCTCTGATTCTATTGGCAGCTATAGCTATTCATATTCCTATTTTTTTGTTCTGACCAATTCCTTACTTAGATACGTGGTTCCATCTTTTTGTCCCCTGATTTCTTAGGAAAACATTTTCCAATGTTGGAGTAGTACTTCATTCCCAAATATCCCAATTGCTATGGTTTGAATGTGTTCCCCAAAGTTCATGTGTTGGAAAATTAATCCACAGTGCAACAATGTGGAGAGGCTGGCTTTAAGAGATGATTATGACAAGAAGGCAACCCATTGTTTTGGGGATGAATTAGTTGTCATGGGGGTGGGATGCTGATAAAAGGATGTTTTGCCTTCTGCCATAGGATGATGCAGAGAGCAAGCAAGCCCTTACTAGATTCTGGGCCTTCACCTTATACTTTCCAGTCTGAAGAAATGTAAGAAATAAATCTTTGATCTTTATGAATTCTCTAATCAGCCAGGTATGGTGATGCGCTCATACAGCCTCATCTCTTGGGAGTCTGAGGCAGGAGCTTTGCTGTGAGTTTGAGGGCAGCCTGGACTACAAAGCAAGTTCAAGTTTAGCCTCAACCGCATAGTGAAACCCTGTCAAAAAAATTTTTGACAGCCTCAGACTCTTATGTTACAGTACAAAACAGACTAAGACATACTCCAAATCAGTTTAGTCTGCATGCCATTCTTGGTACACTCTTCTTTCTAAAATACAGTAGCAGAATAAAAGGTATTTTGAAGATAGAGACTGAAGACAAGTTTAGTAATCAGTTTCACCACTGGGTTTGTGAACTTGGACAAGATAACAAAATAATTTGTACCTCAGTTATCAGACTCATAACATGAAAATAATAACAAAATCTACTTCATATGATTGTTGTAAAGACCAAGCAAACCAACAGTGTTGAGACTTTGAAGAATTTTTGTATTTTTTTAAGTTAGAGCTTCCTATCAGACAGTCTTTCTAGATAGTTCCTCTCCCCAACACTGGTTATTATCATAGCAAAGCAGCTAAGAACTTATTTTAATGTAGTTTGACAGTTAACTGTTGTGTCTATTTGAGTAAGAAATACCCAGCTGATTGGCTCAGCATCGTTCTGGGTTTGACTGACTGGATTTACTGAAGGTGAAACACCCACCCTGTGTGTGAGCTTCACCAGCCAATAGAATTGTAGCCTGAATGGAATGAAAAGGGGAAGGAAGGCCAGCTTCTGTCTCTCCAGAGGAGCTTGTCTTCTTCGCCTTTGCCTTGGACATCAGTCTCCTGGCTTCCAGTGCAGGCCCTTCAGTCTTGCACCTCAGACCCTTTGGCTTCCCCATACAGATTCACATGGCACTGTACAGTGAGCTGCAGGCCTTCAACTGGATCCTTCAGTCTCCAGCACAGACACAGCCCTTCTGCTCACTTCCACACCTGACTTTGCAGGTGGCCATTGTGAGCCTACCTTGTAAATCCATTTGTATTATTCTATTATATTTTATATATATTAAAATGAAAATAATGTTATATTAAATCTGTTTCTTTAGTGAGCCCTGACTGATACATGTAGACAGGACCTTCCTCAATTTCACCTCTCAAAATCACAAATCTAATAGACCACTTAACTCCAATATGTGAGCATGCAAGGTAACAACAGTGTTCTAACAACTCGTACTGGGGGAAGGGGCAGATAGAGCTATGCTTCAGAGAATTGGCAAATTTCCATTGTGTATTATTACCATGGTCAATTTCAAGCTACTATTGCAACTTGAAACATCTTACAAAATTCTTCATTACTTAGCAGTGAGCTCCGTAGCACACCACTGTTTTAGTTTGACTATTTCTGGGTGTCAGATGCTAGAAAATCTTCTGTATATTGATATTCATCATGGCTAGCTTTTTTCCTTTACTCTTTATCGGAGGTAATAGAATGTTTCTTCCTATAGTGTCCTTTACAGAGCAAAAATCCTGAAAATAAAGCCTTTTTAAAAGCTTCCTTATTAGTAAAATTGTCCTCTGATGATAATTTAGTATAATTAACTGCCAAGAATTTAAAGACTGTGGAATACATTGTGGAAAGACTAATAATATAATGACTGCTAAAGTCTAAATGGTAACAAAATTTACAGTGCCTATAAAATTTGTACTAATTATAAAATATCTAATATTAATAGGTATTTTTTAAATGTTAACTGAGGTATTCATTTCTTTCATCACCTCAAAAACTACTCCTGCTTCTTCAACCTCTGTCAACCACTAACCTATCCTCCGTTGATAAAGTACTCTTATTTCAAAAATGTTTTATAAACAGAGTCACACACAGTATTTAACCTTTTACAATTGACTTGTTTCTCAGCATAATTTCCTGGTAGTTTATCCAGTTTGTTGCTAGTCTCAATAATCCCTTCCTTTGTATCACTAACTAAGATTCCACAACATAAATTCATCAGTTTATTTAACCACTCACCTGTAGAAAACAGATGGGCTATTTCCAGGTTTTAGCTATTATAACTAAACTACTCTGAACATTTGTGCACAGGTTTTATTTTGGGGGGATAAGCGTCTGGGAGTATAATTGCTGAGACATATAATAGATGTTTCATTTTATTTCAAGACACTGTCTATTGTGGTTTATATCCAGATGTCCCCCCAAAGCCTCATGCACTCAGAGATGGGGCTTTGGGGAGTAACTGGATCGTGGGTGTGTGATACTAGATCAGGGGTGTGATACTGGATTAGTCTACTGATTGGTTTAGCACAGTTGTGGGTGTGGCTAAATGGGTTTACTGAAAATGAAAGACACACCCTGGGGGTGAGTGGAACCAACTAGTAGGCTTGTAGGCTGAGTGGAATAAAAAGAGAACAGAAGGAAGGTTGCTGCTCCCTATCTGCCATACCATGAAGTATTTCTTCTCTTCCATGGCTGTCCAACCCCTTCTGGGTCTCTGCTTCTGCCTTTGCGTGCTTTCCTTGTGTCTCTGAATAAGAAGGAGGAGACTCAGGTGCAACAAAGAAGAAGCCTGTCTCTTCAGGTCACTTATTTCCAGAGAGGGTCCCAGTTGAAACCCACTTCCAGAGTATGTTAAGCTCACACAATAATATTCTAAGGACTCTAGTGTGATCCAAGGAAAGTATTAAACCTACCTGACCTGCCTATTATTGCCAGGTTGAAAGTCAACCTAGGCCTGTATGGCTTTGCTCTATTGTATTTCCATAAGACATCCTGCCAGTGTGCTGTGCTGTACAGATCAAGGGTCTCAAATCACATTGTCTCCTCATCACATTTCATGGATCTCTTTTGATTTCTTTTGCATTGTTTCCAGGGATTACAGTTTGCTTAGTGGAGAGGAGAGGGAAAGATAGGTATACACCATCTTTCCAGATGGGAATTGACCTTCACGTTTAATCACTGAAGCCCAGTGATTGAATGTGTTCCCCAAAGGCTTAAATTACTGGAATTCTCCATAGACAAACAAGGACTTAATATGAAGAGAAGAAAGAACATGACATAGAACCATACATTATTGGAATTAACCTCAAGGTGCTACAGCACAAATAGTTCCCTAAAAAGGCCAACCATATGAAATGGGAGAAAAAGCCCTTTGTACTTGTTACAGTTGCTGGCCAACTTATCTTTTCTTCATAATAACCTCTCTACTTCATATTTTTCATGTAAAGCAAACTTTTCCACACCTAACATTTTGCTATATGGATTGTGAAACTTGTGGAGCAATTGTACTGTTCAATCAACCAATAGATTTTTTTAAAATGTTAGTGCAAACTACTAGACAAACATAAAACACTTTATTCATCAGCCGTAGATTAAATGAGATGTCAAGGTAGTAATGTAAGCAATAATATATTATTTGTTCTTATCTTAATACTTCTTTTTAATTATCATTTATGAAAAAGACATACAGTATTAGTTCCTTAAGACATGAATTTTTTCCTATCTTGAACTATTCACTTCTGTATACCCGTTAGTGATCAATGTCTGCCTGTGAAAGTCAAACAGAATACCATTTATTAAAATTTATTTATTGAATTTTTACTTAAATATTCATCACTTGTGATTCTTAAAGAGAATAATAGTACATCCTCTGGCTGAGGTGGATTGCCCCAAAATAATAGAAAACATAATTTTGTGTCCTGGGTTTGTTATTCTTGAAACCAGTCTAGTTACTGTATCAATGGTCGTATTTTTTTAGAATCCTTAGTGGTATATACTCTGTCATCACCCTTTGAGGATATCAAAATACTTCAGTGATGAATCAATGTATTTCAGTGATTCTATTTGCAAGGGATGCCATTACACAGGACAATGACTAATGATCAATTTTCAAAATTATATTAAACCAATAATTGTTACAGTACACTATTCCATGTGAAGCTAGCATAAGGAGTGATGGAGGTTAAACTCTTTAATCTTAGGGAAAATCACAATAGTATTTCAGCTAATGTTCCCAAAAGTATTAAGGAGCAAACCCAAATCACTACAAAATCCAACTCAAATATAAGTAGTATTTCCTGAATGTTACTATCTTTAAGAAAATGCTTATTATAGCAATAGTATTTTTGGCTCTAAAAATAGCACTCTCCCACTCAGAAAATACTGAGAGGCATAGCAGAAACTTAACTAGAAGTCTCGAAAGGAGAAAAAGAAACTTCTGGGTTATGAAAGAACTGCAGGGTTTTTTTTAATCTAATAAATTTACTCTAGTAGGACATTTTAGAAGTTGTGCTATACTTTTCAGACTATTGTTTGAGTCACATAAAAGTATTTATAATTCTACCAACTGTTAGAGTAACCCTAACAGTTGGTAGAATTTTGTGAAAAAGACAAAAGGCAGCTAACATCTAACATTCACTATGTACTACCTGTCAGTTTCTAAAGCCATGATTCATGGCCATTTTTGTTTATTTGTTTTAATTTTTGAGATGAAGTCTCACTGTGTAGTTCAAGCTGGCCTAAAATTTATTCCGTAGCTCAGGTTGGCCTGAACTCACTGAGATTCTCCTGCCTCAGCTCCCCAGTGCTGGGGTTACAAGTATCCGCCACCACACACAGCTGGTTGGCTTATTTATTATAGTTAATATACTCAAATAATATCATAATCAGTAATTATATATTCAAAAATTGACCTTAAGTTCTAGATAACATAAGCTTATCCCAGATGAAATAACCAAACTAATATTTTCCTTATAACACCCAAGAAATTATTGATGTGTGAACCCCTTAAAGCAGGGCTCTTGTCTTAATTATCTTTACAGCCCTAGAACTTAATGTCATATATAATAATGGTACAATGGGTGTTTGGTAGTTTTTTGGAACTAACAGAGAAATGCTCAAACTCATATACCAGGCTCTGTGCTAGGCCATGAAATTTATGCATTAGCTAACAGTGTTTTTCTTACAAGAAACAGAAGACCTTACAGTACATGGCTTAACAAAATTAGCACATATTGCAAACCTTCTGCATACCCCACATCAAAATGTCACTTCATGTAGCTGTGGCTGAAATTGGGTCACATGCTCACAGAATGAAGTGATTGGCCTGAACTCATCCAAACCAAGTCTTAGAGCTGGATTGGATTTAATCCTTCCCAAACTGCTAATGGCTGGGAAATACAGAAAAAAAGAGAACTGAATGTTTCATAGGCAACCAACATACATCCAAAGATAATGTCAGATTCTGTTAAACAGAGAGTTCAACTTGTCTGAGGTAGGAGGTAGAAAGTGGTTTAAAACTACATACTCTAAAACTTGTATTCTTTCCACTTTAAATTATTATTTTTTAAAACTACCACTGACAAAGTTAGGATCCAGATTGTTCCTAGTTGTTCATGTCCCGGTCTCCCAGCTTGCTGCTGTTGGGAGATGATGGAAATTTTAGGAGGTAAGACCTAGTGTGAAGTCTTCTGGTTATAATCCTGGAAGGGGAACCATGGGACCCCAGCTCTTTCTCTTCCTCTCTATGTTTTCATCCTGGTCATGAGGGGAGTGGCTTGACTTTACCATGTCCTCTTGTCCTGATATGTTGCTAAAACCCACAGCAACTGCACCGATAGACCAGGGGCTAAAACCTCTAAAAATATTTATAAGTTGATTATTTTAATGACAGAAAGATGACTAACATAACTAGATATTATAAAACATTATCCCTCTCCTAATTTTAGAAAATTAAAAGTTTCATCCTAGAGTTTTTTAAAATTTTATTTAAAGAGAAAAAAACAGCAAAAAGTGTGGAAATAATACAGAATTTCAAAAAAACAGTAAGAAATCACTAGTTGATAAATTACATATTGTCCTCTTAGAAATCGTTGTTCATGTTACAAAATTAAAGCATACAAAGTGGACATTCAAACAGTGAAGCTGCAAAGATCGTTCTGTTCAATGATCCAACAAAAATTTAGCAATACGGTTATCAATCCTACACACTTAAACATACATGCAGTTATATACTTTAGAGCACTATCTTTTCCTCCTTTTGCTTTGTAAGTCCATTATCTGTTTAGTTATATTATGTTTCAGCTTGCTCAGTACCTTACTGATCTGTTTTGTTGTTATTTACTTTTAAATCATCTTATATAATTCTGTTTTTTTTTTAAGGTAGAAGAAATACAACAGAACAAGACAAAACAAAGCCAATTGAGACAGTGCAGTGAATTTGATACACAACTTCACAGCAGGTTACCTGGATAACAGTAACAGATACCATTGTATATCTCATTATCTTCACAATAGTTGTCTAGTTAATTAAGTATAGCAAAATCAAAACAAAGACAGAACATTATAAAATCAATCAAAAGAGAATATTGAATAGAGCAAAACAATCATAATGAAACAAAACTGAAAACAACACTTGCTTTCAAAGAGAAGATAGAGGAGACCCCCTATATTTGCTATGTTGCATACAGTCATCCTGCCAAGAGATGCTCAGACCTCTGTCCCCAGTTGCTAAGTGGGTGAGGGGTGTTGGAATGTTTGATTCCAAGCCCGCGCACCAGTAGGTTCAAGAGACACTACTGGGTCTCCTCCTGGCTCATGCCGGAGGAAGGCGCTTACCAAGAGGGCGGGCGAATTGCTTCTTTGTGCAGGCTCGCGGATTCCATGGCTGTGGTCGGGTCTCTCCATCCTAGATTTTTTTACAAAGGTGGTTTTATTTATTTATTTATTTACTTACTTACTTACTTACTGATTTTGGTACCGGGAATCAAACTCAGGACCTCACACTTGCCAGTCAGGCACTGTGCCATGGAGCTATATCTCCAGCCCAAAAGTTTGGTTTATCTAAAATATCTTCTCTTCCGTGTTACAGCCATTCCGAACATCCTTGCTTAAACTTTCCCTAGCACACTGGAATCCTTCCCATCTTGCCTACCCCAGCCCAGGGCTCTCATACTCCATGGCACTGACCCATGCTCCAAATAGTCTCTTCTTAATTCTCATTTTAATCCCCATTCATTTAGGCATTAAATAAAATAATTCTCATTAACACAAATAATGCACTACCTCTTCTAGGATATCTGCCACTTGTGTCACAACAGTGTCTCCAATAGTAATTGCCAGGGGAGGAGATAGTAAACGGTGGCTGCTGTGTTTTGTTTGTCCTCCAGAAGTTCTAGTGCAGAAACCGTAATTCCTCAGTGTAACAGTACTGGGAAATGGGACTTCACTGGGAAGTCTGGGTTAGTGGTTCACAGCCCTAGTGAATGTTTAAGTCCTTTCTCGCATGAATGCTCTTGCTCTCACAAGGCTGGATTAGTTACCTCAAAAAGAGGGTGATATAAAGTAGTTGCAGTTTTGAGTTACCTGTCTTTTATGTGTGTCTGCTTCCCTGCTGCCTTCCGCCATGAATTAAAGCAGTGCAAGGACCGTGTTAGAAGCCAAATAGACAGCAGAACTCTGCTTTTGGATTCCTCCAGCTTTGAGAACAGTGAGCCAAAATAAAGACATTTCTTTTATTTATTTACTTATTTATTTATTGGTACCAGGGATTGAACTCATGACCTCATGCTTGCCAGACAGCTGCTTACGCTGCTGAGCTAAATCCATGGCCCTACATTTCTATGTAAATTACTCAATCATAGATATTTTGTTATTGAAACAGAAAATAGAATAAGACAGTATGTAAGAATCTTATTGCAGACAAACTTATCCTGAGCCCAAGATAAAACTCTGAAAATGATTGTCGTCATTGTGTCCGTGAATATGTGGCTTTCCCAACTCCATTTTTGTATTTAAGAATTTGAGCTACTTTTTATATTTAAAAGTTGGTATCTGGCTAGTATTTTTATGTGACTGTTGCTTAACCTCAGATTATTCTTCTTATGCAACACATAAAATCATCCTCACTTAAAAATGAGTTAGAGCTGGGCATGGTGATGCACACCTATAGTCCCAAAACTCAAGAGGCTAAGACAAGGATTGCCACGAGTTCGAGGCCAGCCTGGGCTACACAGTGAGTTCAAGGCCAGACTGACCTACGTAATGAGACCATATCTTAAAAAACAAACACTAAACAAAAATTTACAGACTTCACACTGCTTTTGAATGAGATTATATCAGTATCTACTGCCCTCTCCCCTTAAAAAAACTGTTTTCACTTATGACTTATGGCCTTTAAACACACAAGAACTAAAAATAGAAGAAAAATTAAGTTCTGTATAGCTAAAATACCTAGAAATCCATTATTTTTAAGAATCAAAAATTTGGGATTTATCCATCATAGTGGCTAACGTTTTCTTCCTTGTAGAAAGCCACACCCAGTTGAAGTCTAAATTCAAGAAACTGTGAGTTGAGTGCTGTAGAGTTGGCTGAACCAGAAGTCAAAATATACTACCAGTCTGTGTCTGGCCAGCCCTAATTTGAACTGGTAAGAGCTGGAGGGTTGCTCAGTGCTCTTAAACCAATAGTAGACTGTGAGCTCCAAGCATGTGATTCTTCACTGCATACAAAGTCTGTAAGGTCTGTAAGCTTCACCAGCATGTGCAGCTGCTTTGTGGTCACAAACGTTCACTGCTTCACTGGGTTCATAGGAGACAGCCCTCCCCACCCACCGCCGTGGCCTGCACAGAGCAAGCTGCTCCTTCAGTACACTGAGTTCTCAGCCACGGCAGTCAACCCCCACACATGAACTGTTAGAGTGCTTGTTCTGTCCACCTTAGAATCTGACCTAGTAAATTCTGTTTTTTCCTTAAATGAAAGCAACATTGTGTATATTTAAAGACTTTTTTCCTAAATTGGATTTAAGAAGTCTCTTAATGATCTTTGTTTTATACCAGTGTCACAACTGTTGGAATTTTCAGTAATTTTTATTGTTGGCAGAATAAGACTTCTTTACAAAAAAAAAAAAACAAAACTGGCACTGTAAAAACCAGGGAACTGTAGATGTGGGCAGCAATTCACTTGGCCATGTCCATTTAAGCTAAGATGAACCAATGTGTCCGTGTGGTTCTGTCTGCTGATGTTTAGAGAACACTCCCACACTCATCATGCGGTAGCGCGCTGTGGGTGGAGAGTGTCGGGTGAGTGCGTGTGCAGTGACAGTAAGAGCTCTGCTGCCCGTTTCAGGCTGCACTGAAGTATTCCCTCTGCCTGCTCACAGCCAGAGAAGGCCAGCCTGAAACAGTCAGAACGAGGGAGTAGCAGATCATAGAGTGTCTTACTAACGGAAGTTTAGAGATTGGCTAAGGGTTTTTACATTTATATGGAAAGACAATCTAACACCAATATATCTTTCTATGAATCATGTGTTCTAGTTTGAGTTGGCTCTATTTAAGAATCAAACCAGCAATTTTAGCTGGATTCATTGCACAGATAATACTTAAATTCTATTTTTAAGTTAAAGATTATTTTTTAAAGAAAGACTATGTGTACTTCAGGTTTCTCTGTACCTCCTATGAAACTAATATTTATTGAACGCCTACTATATACCAGTCATAGTGCTGAGTAGAGGAAGGTGAGATAAAAGCAAAAAAGAGCCTTACACTTTAAATGCTCTGTCTAGTGTGAAGGAAGTTACTTGAACAAATAAAAAACATCTAGTATAACAAATTATATATGCAGAAATATACTCCAGGAGATACTGACCAAAAAGAAGATAACTGTATTGACTGGAATAAACACTGGTTGGAGGGGATAATTAAATGGCACCAATGTTGAAGTGGTTAGATATGGAAGAGCAGTGTCCTATTATGACACATTTAGCCCTCTATGCAATCTTGTAACCAAGCAGTGTGGATCATGAATCCTCATTGTGCAAACCATATATATATATATTCTTATTCCTTACAGTCAAGACCCCTTGGTACCTGCTGAGCTCTACTCTAAGACCAATGTTGTATTCAGTTGAAAAAAACTTAATCTCAGATTCATCTACCACAGAGCATCCTACCTGTGAGAGTGGTCAGGGTGGCAGTGACTAGCAGGCATAGGAAGAGAAGCAGAGTACTAGAGACACTGAGACCCTGAGAACCATCAGACACAGAAAGTACATTTATATCTATAGAGTGATTATCATGTTGTTAGCTAGCTTACAAGATTTTAACTGAGCCTCAGAGAGGAGTAGTAATGTATTCAAGATCACACAGATAGTGTTAGAGCTGAGATTTTACCATAACTTTCCTTCCTTCACAGGTGAGAGGAGCCCATTCTAAACAGGCAGCGAGTTATTTTAAGAGAGAATGGGATTGTATCCTACTTCTTAAATGGGATGATGGGCACATTGGAGATCATTATTTTACATTTCTATAACTCTTACATATAATATCATTAGGATTTTATAGCTATTGAATATTTACTAAAACAAATTTAAAGAATACAATTAAGTGGAGTACTGGATGAGCGGAACAGTATCAAGAAATGTTTCTGAATTTTAAAACGAGAAAAAACATTGGCAGACAATCAGTTGGCATCAGCAGCATCCCACCATGAATACTGAAAGTATGCTCGTAGAAGAAGCATGGTGCTAAGAAATCCAGAATCCATCAGGTGTAGCACCTCAGTGTGTTCAGTGTAGGGACCCTGACCCCAGGCACACATTGGATGTTTAGGAAAGCACCCAAACCTCTGGTGGGAACGAGTGAGTAGAAAGAAACAAAGCAAGTACCAATCCACCTCAGATCCAGGAGATAAGAAAAGTTTCTGGTCACTAGTAGTGAGGAGACTGTATCTCAAGCACAGAGCAGAACCAAGTTAGAACTAAACCAGGACACTGCTAAATCGGTTGTACTCTGTTTTCCAGAACTGGAACCCCAGAAGAAGGGGTAGAAAATATTTGATGCTGTTTCACTTCTGAGTCTAGATCTCAGTAAACACCTAGATTGCCAAAGCTGCACTAGTTCCTGAGCCTTATGAAGACTGAGTCTTCAGTATTTCCAGAATTCTGGAAATATCCAAGGCCTTCCAGTGTATTGTTTCTGTCATTTAGATGATCTGAGGTCATTTCTGTTGCTTTCAACCAAAGTGTTCTAAGCGACTCAGTATTAAAATAACAGCAAGATTTCAGTTCTTTCAAAATCAGCCTTCCCAAAGGTGGTGTAGTCAGAATCAATCTCCCTGAGTCTGCAATTTGTGGAGTCCTAAAGAGCTGCCCTGTATCTGCAGAATCCTATTTATCCAGACATTGTAAAGCAGACACTTCCAACCTAGTGTCCTCACACCCCTCTCCTATTCCCTAGTATGATAGCTAATGAATACATTTTCTTAAGCTCCAAAATGTTTAAAACATAATTGAGTTCTCTGTGATTTCTTTAAAATTTAAAAATTCATGTTTAGTGTCTGAAAGAAATGTCAGATCTAAAATAAATACATTATCATGAAAAGAGAGTATTGTCTGTTTCCTTTCTGTAAGAGTCTTTTCAGTTTATGTCTTATACTGAGGGACTACTTTGAAGATAATGATACCTGTGTATTGACTATTGTTATTTCCTAATTTTGTTATGAAATTTTGTTCTATTTTTCACAAAATAAAAAATACTAAAGAAAAATACTAAAGAATAAAAAATACTAAAGAAACCAAATTTTTAATATATTGAGATGGAGTGAAAATAGTGTGCACAGGTATATATTTTTACTTTAAATTATATCAGACTAAGCATAACCACATTTTATTAGAGATGTGACCCCCCACAAAATGACACTTTTCCTTGTTTAAAAACTAAAGATGGAAACAAACAATTTTAGTCCAATGATGAAAGATTTTTTTTAAAAGTACACTATTTGCAGATTTACAGACTTGAAAGGCATGAAGACTTTTTTTTCTAGTCTTTGATTCAGTCTTAACATTTTCATTATGAAAACTCAGAGATCCATAAATAGAAAAGATGGAACAATAGTCCTTAAACTACAAAGAGGTAACTGAAGTTATTCACAGCCATTTTCACTGGCAATCAATATGGTATTGATTTTCTATTCTTACTTCTCTTGCAGTAATGTCCTTGGCTTGAAATTTAACCTAAGCTCAGAAATATTAGCAAATAAAACAATTGCAGTCTGTGGACATAAAAATAGTGAAAGCCTAGATATTCTTCAGAGGTGAAAATAATTGTCTGTTCTCAGTTACTTCTTCTGATCAGAAGATAGTACTGCAGTGGCCCATGCTAGGAGCAGAACTAGTGCAAAGTTCTAAGCTTTGTTCTGTGCCATAGGTGAAGTCTAGACCTGCACATTAGGCAGAAGCATCTTTATCATGGGGAAAGTCAGGCAAGTGTGTCTGGGTCTCGATGGACTTACCTCATTACTACTGCAAAATCTACTCAAAGTCCCGCCCATATTGACTATAAATCAATAGCATTATCTGAGTACATGAGGAAAAGTAGAATCCCATTCAAATTTAAAATGAATTGATCAAATTGGGACATTTTAACTTATTGTACATTAAAGTATAGACTATTAAGCCCTGAGAAAATCTATTCCAGAATGAAGTATAATAATTTCTTGTAAAATCATGCATGTTGAGAAGCTTATGTTGAGTAATTAATAGGTAAAGCTCAAATTTTCAACTAGGAAAACTGTATTCTAAAAAAAGAAACATCAAATTGCAGTTTTATTTGATAAGAATAATTGTAATAGCTTTGAAAAAATCCTATAAAAATGACTTCTAAAGGACAAATCTATGCTTTCCTGATTTTATGGAATTGTTTTGCACTGTCATTAAAACAAATCCCAATAAGCACAAAAAGCAAACATGAGAGACGGCGAACTGTGTTTGCCTTTAAATCACACAGTGGTTGTAAGACCACTGCCTTTAAATATTTCTTTTCTTCAGCATATTTTTAAACATAGTTTTTTCTGGGGTACATTTATTGTGTGACAGGTCTAAAAGAAAACCACCATTATTTGCTGTCAAAAGTAAGATGGATTGTTTAAGCAATTTTTAGAGGGCAGTTTAAAGTGTTTTATATGAAAGTACTAGTTTTCTGGAGTGCAGTATTTGGACCATGGGGCACATTCCTGCTCACACAGTGAAACCTCCTGTAGACACATAGGAAATGAGTACCTTGTTGCAAATAATAGAGATTTCCATGATGAAAGGCCTAAAATTCAACTCGGCACATAAAAAGTACAGTTAATCTCATTAGGAGGTAAGTGCTAAGACCACAGCCATGCTGAAATCTGCACATTGGTAACCCCATATCCCAGAATTCTTGGTCAAGCTCCTCTTTCAGAGTCTTTTACCCTGATGATACAATGTTTTTCTGAACTACACTTACACAAATTTCCTCTGCCAAAGCATGGAACAAGCCCAATACATCTCTTTCCTTTACCCACTTCTCTTGCTATCAGGAAAAACAAAAAAGCAAAAAAACACCTCAAAGTTTATAAATGTATAAATAGTAACAAATAAAACAACCCCTTCCAAGGGCATGGGAAAAGCAAATGGGACAGTGAAAATCTAGATATACTTTAGATATCTCGATATATAACTGTCTTCTGTCTCATAATTCTGATGATCAAAAAATTGTACCATAGAATCTCAGACCAGGTGTAAACCTGGCTCTCCTCCCTTTATCCCATCTTCTGGCTAGCCAGAAAAGCAAAAACAAGAGGAAAAAAAAAACCTTGACCTCTATATGCATAAAATTTTAATTAGCTACACTAACTATTCTTCTCTAATATTTTGTGATACATAATTATTCAATTACACATCCTTGCTGGTATTTTATTCCTAAAACAATGGAACTTAATGTTAATTTATAGTTCACATAAAGTAATTCTTCATTTATTAGTAAGACAAAATTCTGTCTTAGGACTAGAAAATTGATCTTGGTTCCCTTTTCTGCCACAGCATGGAAATGACTGGTTTTGTGTTTTGTTTTTCGTGGTCACTGTTATGCTCTGTTCATACATGCCAGAGTTGTTCATTTGTTCCACATAATTAGAAAAAAAGGCTTACTTAGCTCTAAAAGTGCACAATTAACTGTTAAGATTGCACATGATAATTAAACATCAAAATTATAACTGAAAGAAGTATTGTATAGTCTCCTTTGTAGACATAATGTCGGTTTCACCAAATGGCCCTACATCATATTTCTAAATGCTCCAAAAGATGCCATGCTGTGAAGTAGATATGTACCTATTGGGAAGCCAGGTAGTCCAACATTCTTTATGAAGACTCATTTGACACCAAGAACTCTGATAAGATACTGATAAGATGAATAAATGTTGGAGACTTCTGAGAACACACTTTTGTAGTAATGCAAGAATCTGGGATTTTTTATCTGAACTTCTCAGACTTAAAAACCATAAAATCATGCTATTAAAGTATTAAGGTGTGATATTCTTCAAGATAGTCAAATTTAACCAAGTTGCTATCTCTGGTCACTTACAATGACTACTCATTAAAAATAAGACTTTAAGAAGCCTGATGATTAATGAGAAAATATTAATAAGAAAATAGACCATGATACAGTGATTGTATGTTGTTTCTCTAATATTTTTGTGTTTTGTACCCCAGCATAATTTTATGAGCTTCCTTTTTCACTTTAAGAAGAAGGGGGTCAAGGAAAACTGGGTGGAAGTCGTGTTGTATGTTATCAGCAGCTTGAAGTGAATGGCAACAGACTTACTTTAAAAACAAGTAAACACACAAAATGTTTTCTGTCTTGGGCTACTGGGCTAAAAAACCCAAAAATCCAAACTCAGTATATAGCTCTAAACATTCATGAATGTGTTAATTTTTTTATTAATTTGAAAGAGAGTAAAACAAAAGGGGGCAGTACAGAGCAGATCAGAACAGGACAACATAGGCAACACAGTACTTTACATTAAGACAACTGGACATCAACAGTAGCTAACACCATATCTCTTACTCTGCTATAGTTGAGCACAGTTTCAAATACAATAATATCAAACATAACACAATAGTATAAAGTCATGCATAGAGTGAAAGAATTCCAGGGCTTTCTGAACCAAATAACAGAAAATGATCAATGGGTACTATAATATCTCATGTTCGATAAAAAAAAATTTTGTTTGAACTATCACACATATTCAAATTCCAATAAGACACAATGTGATAGATAGAACCAACAGCAGTAGAACAAAAAAAGCATGGTAGGACTTCTAAGAAGGACGATATTAAATCAGCAATAGCTGTCATAATGTTTTCTTGAAAACAGCTGTTCATATCATCACGTATGATATAGTCAAACAAAACAGGATAAAACCATTCCAACTGATGATTGAAAACTTTGAAAGACTTCGAAGCTATGAGATGGGGCTTCATGCTTACCACAAAGTCTTATATACTCTTATCAAATCTCATACTAGGGAGACTATATGGTATTTACCCTTGTGAGTTTGGTTTATTTCACTTAAGAGAATGGTTTCAAGTCGTGTCCATTTATTTATAAATATCTCGATGTGATCATTCTTCATAGCTGAGTAGTACTCTATTGTATAAAAATGCCACAACTTTTTAATCCATTCCTCAGTTGATGGGCACTTAGGTTGCTTCCACGATCTGGCTATTACAAATTGTGCTGCTATAAACATGGGTGCACATATATCATGTGTGATGTATGATTACACATGATGTGTGATGTATGTATGATGTATGATGTTTTCAGTTCTTCTGGGAATATGCCTAGAAGCGGAATAGCTGGGTCAAATGGGACTTCCAAACCCAGCTTTTTGAGGAATCTCCAGACTGACCTCCACAGTGGTTGCACCAGTCGACACTCCCACCAACAGTGTAGAAGAGTTCCTTTTTCCCCACAGCCTCTCCAACACTTGTTGTTGGTAGTGTTTTCT